>JAUZND010018396.1:0-26443 GCA_034780555.1 Coelogynopora nodosa | reverse complement strand
GTTCATCACTTATAATTCATCGCTTATAGTTCATCGCTTATAGTTCATAACTTATAGTTCATCACTTATAGTTCATCGCTTATAGTTAATCGCTTATAGTTCATCACTTATAATTCATCGCTTATAGTTCATCGCTTATAGTTCATAACTTATAGTTCATCACTTATAGTTCATCACTTATAGTTTATCACTTATAGTTCATCCCTTATAGTTCATCACTTATAGTTCATCACTTATAGTTCATCACTTATAGTTCATCACTTATAGTTCATCACTTATAGTTCATTACTCATAGTTCATCACTTATAGTTCATACTTATAGTTCATCACTTATAGTTCATTGCTTATAGTTCATCACTTATAGTTCATCACGTATAGTTCATTACTTATAGTTCATTACTCATAGTTCATCACTTATAGTTCATCACTTATAGTTCATACTTATAGTTCATCGCTTATAGTTCATCACTTCTAGTTCATCACGTATAGTTCATTACTTATAGTTCATTACTCATAGTTCATCACTTAAAGTTCATAACTTATAGTTCATCTTGTATAGTTTATTACTTATAGTTCATCACTTATAGTTCATAGCTTATAGTTCATCACTTATAGTTCATCACTTATAGTTCATTACTTATAGTTAATTACTTATAGTTCATCACTTATAGTTCATGCCAGATGGTGCTCAGTCTTAATTTGGCAACATCGTACGCGACTTTCTTGACGAAAATGCCCCATCGGGATGGATCGGTCGAAGTGGAATGATTGATTGGGCACCTCGATCGCCGGACTTGATTCCAATGGTTTTTTTCCTATGGGGTGCTATCAAAGATAGACTTTATTCCTCATACCCAGCGGCAATTACTCATGAACTTGCAGTGGAAGACAATAACAAAGAATTATGTAGAAAAGTATGTAATGGCAGAATGGACCTTTTTGTGGATTGCAGTGGATTGCAATTTGAACACTTATTATAACCTCATGTAGAACTCTTTTTTTAAAACATTTTCATGTTGCCATTAACTGATTACAAATAATAATATGTGCATGAAAATTAAATTGTCGTGCTTAATTTGATTCACCCTGTATATTTGTTTTAGATAAATAAAAATATAATTATCAAGCATCCTAATACAAATCAACCTCTTGCCATTGAGGTTAATCACAAAATAAGGTAGGAAGGTACATAATATTAAATTATTTAATAAATATAGCCTATTGTATATTAAACTATTACCTTATAATGCTTAATATAAATTACGCTCACATCTTTCGTCAACAAGTTGAATAAAAAGTTGAATAATATATACTGACTATTAAATATATTGAATATAATCGATTATGCACGATGTAAAAAAATAATTCTGGAATGATGGATACGAGAATTTTTTGCTTTGTTGTTTTCCTATAGCCATTTTAAATTCATTTCAAATACACTTCTATTTCTACACTTCCAAATCCAAATTCCATTTGGATTTAAGTTCATTTATATGTTAAATTTAGCTTTTTAAAGTGATTCTAAATAAATAATTTCAATATATCTACTAAATATCTTTTTGATATCTTGGTTCTTCGATTATCGTCTATCTAGCTCGAGTCATTATCTTAATTCCGTTTCCTCCTGATCGGAATTGACTTTTTATTGCATTGACGAGAAAATACTATGTTTTTTGCAAAAAAATTGTTTTCAACTAGCTGATCTATTGGTATTGTACTTCATTAGTTTTTTTGCTCCTTCTATTCTTTGATGAAATTTTGCAATTCGCATGTCAGTAAATTCTTTTTCAATGTTGTTAAGAACTCTTATTGAAATTTTTTATTTCCTTAAAAAGCCACCCTGAAATCTAAAAATTGTATCAATTATATCCTAAGATTTAAAAGAAACAAAAAACGAAGAAGGTTTTATGCCTTCCAAACGTTAAATATTTTACATATTTAGGTTAAACTTTAATCATTCTCAAAAAATGAAAGGAAAAAGTTTACAAAATATAATACAATAACGCAGACAAACAATCAAAATTACAAATTGAATTACAATGAAGAAGACTGGAAATCTCACAGTAAAAAAAACAGTCGATTAATTAAAAACTTTTAGGAAAAAGCAGCAAGAACCGGAATTAGACAGAAAGATTAAGAAGGGAAGGAACGATATATTTTATATGAAAAGTTTCTTTAATAGATAAATATCCACGAAATGGGTAACACAACCATCACAAATGACCAGATGTCCACTTACAGGAAATGTTTGTTAGTGATCAATAATCCGGTGTCCGAGGTAACGTTCTGTTCTACCATATAATATATGTCTTGATAAGAAGACCACTTTAAGAATGGAGGAGGTTATTTTGATCAGTTTTTTCAGGCATTTTGATTGTTGAATAAAAGAATACATTTTACTAGAGATGAATTTATTCGTACCATTTTTAATTATATATATATATATTTAAGTTAAATAATTAATTTATAAATAAATTTAGGTTAAATAATTAATTTTAACATTGAAAATGGTTCTGGAGGATGATATTTTATTAGCCATAATTATATTTTTTAAACGACAGACAAGTCCTTTTTTCCGAAACGTGTACTTACAGAGAAAGAAAAATAATATATTTGACGTTTTGTGCTTGTAATAAAGGCAAAAAATTGTACAAATCCAAATAATTAAATAAATTGGCAATTATCTTAAAAACTATTGACTTTTGGATATGAAAAAAAGTATTACTGACCCCAATAATGTGGCCATTGCGCACATTTTGAGTGGTCGGACAACCTCCTAGGTCTAACGGTTGGTTAGATGCAGTCCTGGCGGATGGTAGCACTTCGCTTAAAAAGTTCGTTGCACAAAAAAAGGGGCTTGGCCATTTCAGTTATTTCGCCATCAGTAGGAAATGTGTTACCATCCAAATATTGTTCCTGGATTTTCAATTAGTGGATTTCTAAAGAGTTTAGTTCTGGAAATAAGTTGCATACAAACAAATCGTGAGCTACTAGAGTAAATAGTTATGAAATTAGTTAGGAATTACAGTAGTCATGAAATGTTTAGTGTGTCTTTTTTTATATATATACAGAATTAGAAATGTTGTTGAGATGACGGTTAATCTTGATATCAAGAAAGGTAATAGATTTGTTTTTTTCCCAATTCATAATTTAATTTTATGTTGAGATGTCTGGAGTTCATATGATCAAGAAATCTACAAATGTTAAAGTTAGCAGTACATTATGAGAAAGGTGTCCACCAAATAACTACTATAAAGAAGAGGTGATGATAATATAGAGAAGCTGATGATAACCAACTAGATTCATTAAAACTAAAATACAATATAATACCTGAGATTGGCCATATAGGTGAGCCTATAGCACGCAACAACATCAACTTTTTTGATAAAATAATTTTGAAAATAAAAATTTGCACGAATTTGCCATATATGTCCAATAATTGTACTGAATATTTGAAATTAAGAATAATTACAACAATTACAGTAAAATCGCCTGAAACAACTGCTTAAAAGTACCTCTTCCAATCTTAAAGTTGTCCGCTCTAATATATTAGATTGCGTCAACTTTGTTTCAACAAAGATCCTAAACTCCTGATTCTTTGGGAATCTACAAATTATACACATGGTCTGTTGGTCAATGAAGTCATTTTGATAAAGTAATATTGAAGTCATATTGGTCGAACAAAAACACCACCTCAGGCAACCTATAAATTAGAAATTTTGATCTACATGTTATACTAAATTGCTAAATGTAATCAATTACATAGCGTATAATTTACATACCATATATCTTTAGCTTTGAAAATTATCATTAAACTTATAATTAAACATAGCATTAATCAAATAACTAGTCAGCCAGTAAAATACTATTTATTAAAAATATTTACTAAAACAAATGTTATTCAATGGCATAATTGACAATATACAATAGAAATTTAATTATAAAATTGATACTTATTAAATTTCCTGTTTATATTATGCCAATAGTGATCAACTTTTTACCTAAGTAAATAATTTTTTTGTCATTAACATATAATGATCAGCAACAATGAAATATTTTAATCTTTTTATTTATTCTTTTTAGAAACATATTTGGCTGTGAATTTGAAGTGACAACTCACGGGTATCACACTGAAAGAAGAGCGTTTCAGGATGTCAATTACTGGATGTTTGTTCCAAAGTTAATGGACAAGGTTAATGATGTTGACATGCAAGATCCTTCCTCAGTCAAAAAATTCGAGAACCAATAACAAATTTATTCAGTTCTAAATTAAGACAATTATAGGGCATTTCTGATTTTCAACAGATAGGTATAGATGCATTTCTAAATAGGGAAAAAACATACCAACATCTACATTCGACTAACGTTGAGTGGTCGCACCAAGGGAATTGAAAAACGCAATATTGAATATGCGATCTTTTTATCGAAAATGTATAATACATAAATGAATAAAAGTATTATCAGTCAGTAGAATCAACTAGATGTGATCCAAAACTAGTACATATACATTTTAATTACATTTCAATTACGATGATTTTAATATGACCAATCAATACCAAGCCAAATTCACAGGTAAATATTACATCTCATGAACAAATCTATGGAATGATTACGGTGATTTCGTTATCCCTTAAATCTGTAGGAATCAATAATTAAATATTTCCAACGCAATACAAACTATTCAATTTAACGTATGTTGCCCAGTGAGTTTAACAATAATATTTGTTGTTATTTTCTATCCTAACGCATTATCGCGAATGAAAGTTATATCGATGTGCGTGACGCAATAACGAGAGTCAATTGCAGATTTACTTCATCATATTCGTTTTAACAGAATATATAGTAGCTGCACAAAACATTATCAAAATACAAAGTAACTATTTTAGCAACAATTTTCGTAAATGCTTTACTATTTTGTTTCAGATAATAAATAGTATAGTACAATTTAATTGAAATGTTGTCCTTTTATATTAGTAAATAGCATCAAAACAACAGCAATTAAAAATGTTCTATGTGTAGGTATTTTTCAATCATTAGCTATAATTGGATTGTAATTTTTATTTATAATTATTTTTAAAAGTATCTATAGGTTATATGTAAAAAAATATCTGTGTTATATGCTTGTCAAAATATACTTTTTTAAATTATATTGGCATTTTATAATACTGATTTTTCGTAAAGATCCGATTCATGGTTGTAGCGCATATATTACAATATGGACTTCTAAAAATATACGCCCAGACATTAGGTAATAGATATAAAGTTATTTCATGTTTCATCTACGAAAATTAGTTGTTTATTATATTATAAGAAAATCTATTGCTTTGCATTACACAGTGTTCCCGAAGGGGGGATTTAAATGTAAAAATTCACCAGACTAATACTTTGCATTTTTGTGAATTTAGTCTCTGAGGATTTCAAAACACTAATCAGCAAAATGTTATTTTAAGGAAAAAATATTACGACGTGATAATCCAATATGGCGGCCAATAATATTCAATTTTGTTAATAACTCACAAATACAAATGCATATAAATGTATTCCCTGGATGTTTATAAGGTCACATTATTGCTTATATTGTATAATTTACCTCCATCACGTTATAATCAGAATTCAATTTTTTTCGTCTAATTAAGAAATATGTTAAGACAAGTAGAATTTTCCAAAATTATCTTTATTTATAAATTATTGAATTGAGGTCATCATTAATTAATTAAATAAACAACCTTTAATTACACTTAAAAATGGCACAATCAATAATTCGCAATGTAATTACAGTAAACAGTGTAAGCAGATATAAGTCCATGATATTTTTTTCAGGTATTACAAAAATCAAATCTGGTTATTTAAAATTATTTATAATCATGTATAATGTATATGTACTAAACCATATATAAATACAATATGAGTGAAACATAAATTATAAAGTCTTACCAAAATTGCTTACAAATGACGATTGGGGAATTTTGTATTTATTCTACTTATTCTTGAAATCGTGGTGGATGGATGCGGGAGTTTGTTCGCTAAAAATCACAAGAGGTTTATTCACAATGGAACATAATTTTGTGACATGCGGAAACAGATGGCATGCACCTTAGGGGTTACCGGTAATTTCAGTGACAGATACAATGCCATGAATGATTGAATATATTGACTATAGCTGGCATCCAATTTCATTCCAAAATATGATGAACCCACCTTGTTCAGTGCTTCAAACTCCTCAACGAACGAAAGACAGTGTAGTGGACAAATATATCGCAGTTTGTCAATGCTTTTGAGTAGCTTCTGAGTGTCATATCCTGTTAATGTTTCACCATGGTAGTGTTGCATTTCAATGTTGCACAATATGAGCCACTTGTCGACGTCAGGTCACACTGCCTTCACGTGCTTCAATAGGAGACAAATATAGCCTGTCAGAAGGTGCAGTTCTGATGGGGAACATAGGAGTTCTGCAAAAGCAGCATACCCTTTGATCAAAACTAGATGTATGACATTGCTGAACTTCTTTGCGACTTTTTTGCTAGACTTTGAATCGAATTAAGTCCACAAATACGAATTTAGGGATCCAACAGTTCGTGATTTTCTTTTCACATGCAACTAGTAGTTATCGCTGTGACACCAGCAGCATGGGAAACATACAGCTATGAGATATAAGACCGAGGAGGATGCTGCAGAGCTTCAAGCCAGTTGATACATTAATGTTTCTTTCTAATAGATGCAAACCGATTGCAGTCTATAGTATCTTAACATTGGTATAATTTTCCTGTATCTCTGGTACAATTGCAATTATAAAGCACTTCTTTACACTTGAATCAGAAAACAGTGGTTTGCTTGCGCTTGATACAACATCTTCTCGTTTATTGTGAGGAAAGTGTCAGAAAGTGTCAGGTTACATGAAGGCCTTGTGGGCTGACACCTACAAGTGGCTCATATCGTTCAGTATCTAAATTCAATACTAACATGGTGAAATATTAACAGGAAATGACAGTCGAAAGCTACTCCGCTACATTGTCCTCCGTTCATTGAGATGTTTGAAGCACTGAACAAGGTGGTTTCATCGTGTTTTGGAATGAAATTGGATGTCAGCCTTAGTCAATATATTCAATCATTCATGGCATTGTATCTGTCACTGAAATTACCGGTAACCCCTAAAAGGTGCATGCCATCTGCTTCCATGTCACAAAATTCTGTTCCATGATGAATAAACCTCTTGTGATATTCAGCGAGGAAACTTCCAAATACATCCAACATAATTTCAACAATCACTTGAATAAACACTATCACTTATCGGTGAGAAGCTCTTGCAAGCTGTGAAGGACTACAACAGTCGTCATCTGTAAGCAATTTTTGGACATAAATACTTTTTATAATTTATGTTTCACTCATATTTATATGGTTTAATACATAGGCCCTACATACATATGCATGATTATTAATAATTTATTATAACTAGTTTTAATTACTAGACACTTATTATATCCGCTTACATTATTTATTGTTCACTTTGTTTACTGTAATTACATCGCGTATTATTGATTGTACAATTTTTTATGTGTAATTAAAGGCTTTTTATTCAAATATGATAACCTCAATTCAATAATTAATTAATAAAATGGATTTTGGAAAATTCTACTTATCTTTACATATTTCTTAATTAGACGTAAAAAATTGAATTCTGATTATCCCGTTATAGAGGTAAATTAGACAATATAAACTACAATTGTGACCGTAGAAACATCCAGGGACACATTTAAATTATGAACAATGGATATAGTTAAGGCCCACATTTATATGCATTTGTAACACATTTATATGCTTTAAAATGCTTTATTTACGAGTTATTGACAAAATTGCATATAATTGGCCGCCATATTGGATTATGACGTTATATTATTTTTCCCCTTAAAATGAGATTTTGTTGATCAGTGTTTTTGAAATCCTCATAGGCTACACTACACAGAAATGCAAAAATTAGTCTAGTGAATTTTTCACTATTTAAATCCCCTTCGGGTACACCGTGATTATACATACAGTTGTATAATAAAGTAGGTACCTTATACTTCTATAGTGACTGTACTAAAAGTTAAAATTAAACAAAATGGTATATTTTGTACAGATATTTATTCTGAAAAAAATGTTTTCATCAGATCTGATCAAAAATTGATTATTGAATTATATGAATTAGCTTTATCTCACCTATTAACTAGATCGATAACTGGTGTATATTTAGGCTTATTTGACCAGATGTTTTTAATCTGATCTAAAATAATTGATACATTTTCGAATCGATAATATGTAAACTTTATCTTTTCAAAAAGTTTAAATGAAAAAAATTAGCCAGCTATAATGAACACTTTTTAAAGCAAAATTTTCACTGTGCTCATACAAAAAGTGCATTTTAAAATTGAGTTTCCCTCTTCTTGCATGGTAGTTTTAAAGTTTAATTAAAATTACTACGTAACTGTATATATACTATAAATAACTCTAACTTTCAAACAGCGGTTTTAATTTTTTACTTTAACGTTCAATAACAACAAAAAATATACATTGAAGACATTAGTATGGAAACACAACAAACGTTACACGAATTTTTTAAAAGGGTTGCTGTATTTCAAATGTGTATATCTCACAACTTAACAAGTACAACATAAAACAAAATTAATTTTTTGTTAAATGAATTTTGAAAATTGCTAAATGCGTTGTCAAATGCCATCTAAGTTAGGAATATATAAATCTGAAGAAGAGAGTTGTATTTGTAAAAATGTCTATGTAGCAACACAAAATTGATAATACTAAATTATTTAAACAATAATATTTCTTTTGATATATACGCAACATTCAATATTGTATACATAAGGAGGATTAATTCTGATTAAAATTTGAAACCTTATTAAACGATATTGTTATCATTATCTATAATTTAGCAGCATAAAAGTTTTTTCGGACATCAAACTATACCACATACAGGTATGTACGTATAGTTATAGTGCTAACTTTATATAAGAATTGGTTAATAATAGGCTGTAACTTTTTTTCCCTTCGGTGGATTTCTGGGAACTTTAAGGAGTTATGTAGAACACCATCGAGCATGTTTTCACTAATTTTCAGCTTTGTACTAATTTCTTCTGTATAGCTCTAAAGCTATTTCAACCGAATTATACGGATATCGTGATTATTCCCCGACTAAGAAATGTCTTGCTTGTGAAATGGTTCAGCTGAGCAAGTGAGTATTTATCCACGATCACAAAATTATAGCAATGATTATTTTTAGAAAAATCCTGGTGATCCTGTTTAGATGAACTTTTTTGTTTTTTATCAACCCAATCTCGATAGTTCACCTTTCAGTTGTTATAGTGAAGTTAATGTCATGTTAAGTTACACTACACCATGTAAGTGATTGGGATGATAGGATTCATATCATAAATAAGCTGGTGGAATGTTATTCTCTTGAGGTTTTTCCAGCATCTCAGCAGTTCAATTGTTTCCCTTTAGCTAACCGTTCTACGAGTGCAATCTAAATGGTATCACGACAAAACGTCACTACGACATATCGTCACCATGATAAAATGAAACCAATATTGCGGTAATAATAAATAAAAAGGACCCTGTTATTCTTTCATCTAGAGGGACGAATTATATTGATACAAATAAACAAACATTAATAAAATTATTTAATTATAAATTTTACATTAAATTAAACAAACGTTTGATATTTGTATCAATATAATTATTGGATGGACAAATAATTAAAATAATTCGTAACTCCAGATCCTTTTTTATTTATTACCAAAATATTGTTTCATTTATCTTAGTGAAGTTCCTTGAAGTTATATCGTAGTAACGTTTTATCGTGGTGACGTTATGTCGTGGGAACGTTATGTTGTAGTGACGTTTTGCCGTGTAACCATATAAATATAGGATAAACGAGATTTGGAGTACACCGTATACAATACTTAAATATGTATAATATGATGTCTCTCATATTAACCAGACCTTATATTTCGAATCAATAATAAGCATGTATAAAAATATTATTATCAAAACATCAATGTAAAATTTGTTTATTATATAATAATATAAATGTATTGTATTTTATCATAATGAACCAATAAATAAAAAAACGGTTGTTCAGATATTCAGGAAAACGACTACCTACTCGTATATATTGCGTACGTACTTATTATATATTATCAATAAAATATATTTCGCAGTTTTGACTTTATATGGTTGTCCATCAACTGGTAGCTAGGACATAGGAGGAATGTGGAACGGAAAGTATTGTTATTACGAGCGTTACAAATGTTGATGATACAAGAAAGACAAAAAAGATGATACAAAAGTTAACCATGAGCAATGCCCGTTATGTTAAACAGAAACATATAAGTCCATCGCCTACATTTTCGTGCAGACTTGTAAATGCGTACTAAGCGGTCCACGTTGTCAATTTAACATTTGGTGTTGTTGTAGGTTTTCATTTTTTTCAATTTCAGGCTTTCCATTCTCAGAGACTTAATATGCATGGTTGATAGAAGAATTGGTGTTAATACCTTCTTGCCCTAATATGACACAACCACTTGTTTACCGGAGGAATAATAGTTCTCAAACTTTCGCTGTCTTCCACGAATGAATTTGGCAATGTCTCTTCGATTTCTTTTCAATGTTCCTACAAGAGCGGTACGTCTTTGATTCAATCTATCTGCAAAAATGTGGTAAACCAGTTCCCACTTGTGACAATGTAACCATGGGCAATTACCTTAAGGTAAGGAGTCACGAGTTTCAATGTGGTAGATTCTGGAACGCTGATCATATTTTTCTTCCGCAGTCAGTGTTCGTTCTACAATGTATGGGAAACCCATTAGAGAATATCCTGTTGAAGTTTTATTCAATTAGATTATCAATCTATATGAGGCTAGTTTTGAGGAAATATATACACAAAACATTACACGACCATAAAACTCCACGAGTTTTTCGTCAATAGTTATAGATTGGATTTTGGCGAGTGTAGAAAGCTTAAGTTTACTGTCAAGAATTTTCCAGACATTATACATGGGGCTGAATGGTTCAGTCACATTCCTTCTTTGCAGATCATCAATATATACATATTCGAGGCTGTAATTGAAAACCCAAATAAATGCCTTTGAGTGTCTATACGACACCCCAAACCTCGTTCACACTAGAATTAGTCGCCGTAGTGCAAAAAGATAATATGTTATCAGATTATTTTTTACATCATATGCATATAACAAATATTTGGAAAAGTCATGAAAGAATAGCTTCACAACTAATGACACAAAAAAGGTACGTAACTTTAAATTTCCTGAGATCTTGTATATTTGACTGTTTGACTTATTAAGAGTTGTTGTAAAATGTATTTATTACGATCAGTCGAAATAACCAACTCACTTTTATGCTTAAATCACAAAAAAATTCTAAATAATCCTGTGATGAATCATAAAACATAAAAACAATTGTTATAAACGTATAATATAACATCGAAATTAACTATCCCTCTTTTAAACTCTTCGTACGTAGACATATTTTGTAGGATTTGCTACATGGAGAGGGGTATTTTACCCCCATAGAAAAATAACTTCCTATCATCCGATTAAGCTGAAATTTGGTATACAGATAACTTCTAAAGACTTATCGAGCTATTTTTATTTTCAAAAAAATAATGGATTAGTCAAATTTGTATGACCTGATTACGTCATAAACTCCAGTTAGGAAAATAACCATATATGCTAAATATTTACTCACATATGCTATAACTTTTGTTCAATGTAACAGAGTGACTTGATTCTTTTTGCATCTGATTCCAGATCACAAGATCTATATATGTTGACATATTTTTATAATTATACTACATATATAAATAAGCTATAAGTAGTATAAATGCCATTTGAGTAGGATTTTAAATTGCTAATTTTAATAAATAATTTCATTATTCAAATTATATGTATAAAATTAACGAGAAATTTATCATTTCTATTAATGTTGCAAGTTTTAGCTCCTAACCCCCCCCCCCCCTTCTCCATTTACGAAGGGTTAAGTATTCAGAATAGATTTTCACTCTATAATCGGAGCTGTAAAAGTGTTGATCCAACCCGGTCATCTTCTATGATTTATTATATAGATTTTGCCCCAATAAGGCACACAATATAATAAAAACAGCTTTTATTTAATATTGATTTAAATATAATAAATTATAAAACAGTAGGGAAAATTAGGATCATGATGTGTCAGAGTCCTATCCAGAAAAATTGTTAATGGAGATGAAATTTAACTTTATCGATCATTTGTGTTTTCATTGTAAGATGAACTTTCGATCTTACAATAAAAATTAAAGAGTATACTTCTACTCAAGCATGGGCACTCTTTTGCCATTTATAAACTAAAATTCTGGAAACGACACTAGTATATGCTAACTACATAATCAAATAAAACAGAACGTACAAAGTGAGTCATGTATATAAAAATTGTCATAAAATAATATAGTCAGCAAATATATATGTGATTAATTGATCAACAAGGTAACAATTAAACGAACTGAGACTGCGTCCATAATGGCAAACAGGTGTCACCATATTAACAAAGTAATACAAATTTTTATCACAAAATAAACAAGTAGTAATATCAAGTGTTTGTATTTAAACAATGTTAGCGAAGGAATATATTCAGGAAAAGAATGAAGAATGAAGGGAAGGAAGGTATCTATAGACAATTAGATGGTGAATTGCTACCAACAACCAGCATTTCAGAAATACAACGCTGATATTTGATTTACAATGGGAATACTGTGATTAATTGTTTTAAAAAACATCATTACTCTTTAGTAATGTAGCTAGCCATTACTTATAAATCCAGTTTATGCCAGATATTATGTTTCAATCGATTAAATCATAGACAACATAGTGTTCAATTAATGTACAAAAATTGTTCACATTGCAAACAAACAAAACAAATGATGAATGCATGCAGTATTAATTTATTTAGATATCAATCTTGTACTATCAACATTACTGTCTTATTAATTCTACTTTGATTAAAAATTCTAAAACATTATTGTTACTACAGTTAAATAAAAATAATTATTGAAATGCGGGTTTAAAACTTTAAATGGAGATAACTAAATTATGAAAACACAACTCAATATTTACACAATCTTTTGCAATGCGACAACATATATTTCAACAAGAAAATATAAGCAAGGAAGAAACACATACCTCAATTTATAATGTACATTTAATTTGAAAAAAAAAATTCTGCAAAAATGTTAAAGCTTTCACTTCAATCATTAGTATAACTTTCAATGCCCTTGATATAAAAAAATAAAATGAATAAAACATATATAATAAGTATTCGAAGTATATAAAACAATGACAAACTTAATCAACATAGCTTACTAAATGCATCAAAAGTACAGTCTACAAATATTGCAGTTTGCAATACAAGATGTCGCTTTTCTAAACTAGGCCAAAGAATCAATATTATAAACAAGAGACACCACGCCACACTCAAGGATCTACTCGAACAAGTCCGTTTCATATCAGAAAATTTCGTTGCATACAACAGTTTAATTAAATCTTACTTTATTTACACCAAATCAGATATAGAATATAATACCAGAATGATTGAAACCGCGTTGTCTTTTCACTACTAAAATGGCGCAAGGTCTTTGCTGACTGATTCCTGAAATAGATGTCGGACTTATAGGAATTCCTTGTGAACAAAATTATAAATATTTACATATTAGAATAGATAGGCCATTTGTATCTCAAGCGTAAACTAATAAATCATTAATGCTGGACGAAATCTAAAAAATAAATGAACATTACAATTAGTATATCAATTTGCAAAACATATCAAACGGTACGTTACTTATTTAATAAAATATGTTATAATAAATGTGCCATAAACAGTCATAAATTGCATTTTATAAATTACAATATATTAAATTTATTAGTTAGATATTTATTAACAACTGTTTTTAAAGTAACATTTTTTAAACTAATATCGAAAACTTGATCACAGAATATACATGTGATATGCGAATGAGCTGTTTGCAGTAGATATATCATATCTTAATGATTTTGCTCTACATTAGTGAAACATAAATTGTCTGCAAAGTATAGACTAGATAGGCATCCATTAGGTTGACATGTAAACAAATATCAAATGTACTTCAATCAGAGCAATGTACAATACTTGTAGTGTGTTGTACAGCTTCGATTACATTATTAATAAATATAAATGTTATAGAATACTCGATGAATTAATTGATTTGCCAATATTATTCATCAGTTAATAACATATTATAAGGAGATTAGCAGCTAAAATATGTATATATTAATACAATGATGATAAGTATATATCATATAATATACGATAAATTTTGTGAGAAAATCAATATTTATCTAGTTATATATCATAGATATTGATTAAATTAATAACAACGCAACAATATATTTTTAAAGAGCACAATGTATCGGTATTTTCAGCTGAATTCTTGCGCTGCCTTATTTAATCTTATTGTGTAGCACATTTTTTAGAGTAAAACATGCGACAATCAATCATACAAAGCATCGGATATAATAAATACAGATGGCCTACCTATCCAAATTATAGTAACATATACCTGAATGAACCAGTTAATGCACCAGTCTCTTAAGGAAAGAAGGAAGGCAAAGTTGGCTAGCTATCCCTGAGCAGGTCTGACAATGTCGGTCCCACAGATTGGTACCACGCCTGCTGCTCCCACCAGCAGCCAACAGGATGGCTAGCTATCCCTGAGCAGGTCTGACAATGTCGGTCCCACAGACTGGTACCGCTGACACGCCTGCTGCTCCTACCAGCAGCCAACAGGATGGCTAGCTATCCCTGAGCAGGTCTGACAATGTCGGTCCGACAGACTGGTACCGCTGACACGCCTGCTGCTTTCCCTGCCCCCCCTCAACAGGGCGCTGATTGTCGTCTACTCTTCCATCAAAATCGAGCACCAGCAACTTGGTGTCCTCGGCGCCATTGCGACTCCCTGCAGCGCACACCAGTCTCGTTTCGGAGGCCAGAATGCGCCACACGACTCCCCCGGCACCCCCGCTGTCGAGGCGGATGAGGGTGCGCAGGAAGAGCCCGGTGGTGAGGTCCCACAGCTTCACGGTGCCGTCGTCACTCGCCGAGATAACCATGCCATCCCTCACTTGGACACAGGTCACCGCCGAGCTATGCTTGTTGGCGCCTGCCATTTGTGGGGAGGAGGGTGGTGATGGAGGGGTAAAAGGATCATTTAATTTAACGGATATTTAATGTAATTAAAAAATCACAAGGCATATAATATTGAATTAATATATTCATTTACAGTATGATTTTCAATAAAAAGTAAACATAGGCTATAATTACTTTCTTATAAAATAATTAATATTTAAATATGTAACAAACGTCTGCTCATTTGATTAAGTTAAATACTACAACCCTCAACAATTCTTGCTAAATATTATAATTTATGCCCCGCTAGTAAGAACCCTCAACCCCCTAAGATTCCATAGTTTATATTGTCTGATTGTCTAATATCACATCAATCATTCAAATTTTGAAGAAAAACATATTTTCAAAATATATATTAAAACAATAATAATAATATATTTTGTTAAAAGAACTATATTTTATAAAATGTATTATCTCATATTAAAGTAATTGAGGTAATATTGTAAATCTATCAAAAAATGTATCAAAAAAATTCAATACAGGAATATGATTTCCACATTTTTGCTATGTTAATCGATAATAAAGTCAAATTTTATAGTTTTCTTTGTTGAATAAATTGTTTAAGTAGCACTGGAAAGTTTATTCATTTTAAGGCAGTTACCGTAAATTTCATACTGATCGGTAAGGTACTTTTCATACAGGAATACTATCAAAAAAAGCAACAGTGAATTTGACCCACCCCTGGTAGTTCTAATTTTAAGTTAAATTGCTTGATTAATGTAAACATGCAAAATTCCAAAAATGATAGATCATGGCTAATCCTGTGATCCTGATCCAAAGTTCAAACGAATGCAATATCGAAAATAGGACTCAGTCACGTCCGAAGCCCGGACTACAATCAATATCTCACCGGCAAGAATATGGCAGCACTGCCCCGTCTTGATATCCCACACCCTGACAGTGGCATCCGCATTACTGGACACCAGGAGATGCCCGGCCACCAACTCCATCCCACTCGTGAGGGACTCGTGTCCGAAGAACGTCTGCACATGGGCGCCCGTCTCGGCATCCCACACCCGGATCGTGGTGTCCAGACTGCCACTGGCGATCCAGTGCCCGTCGAAGACCAGGGTGTAGACGCGGTTCATGTGGCCCGAGAGCACGTGGAGACAGTCAGCGCTGCCGGCGTCCCAGAGGCGGACAGTGTAGTCGTAGCTGCCGGAGACAATGCGTTGGTCGATGAACTGGACACAGCGCACAGCGGCACGATGACCTGTGATAATGGGAGGTGGGCCGGGGTCAAGATACTATAGGAAATGTGGTGTTTGACTACTAATTGGATGGAATGGATGCTGATGTGTTATTAAAATTAATTAAAATTTTAAAAAATTACTAAAATTAGGTTGTACGCTATAAACAAGTTCGAATACGAAAAGTTATACAAAAGAAAAAAAACTTTACTTCAAACAATACGTCCATGCTTAAATAATATCAACTCAACAGTTTAATTGATGAATGTAGATATGCCTAACTAGCCATTTAGTTCAGTTGACATGGGGGAATTAGCCTTCAGTAAAATATAATTCCCAATAAGCAGCATTTAAATAAATAAAGTATTAAGTGACGAAATCCCATTCCATTTCTCAAAACTACCAGACAAAAACAGATCAAAATTAAAAATCCGGAAATTACCAGTGTTGCCAGAACAATTTAAAAAATAACCGCACGAGGGCTGCTAACCTCCCGAAATGAGAATCTCGGATAAATGAGAGGTGCAATGGAGCGAATGATAATTTTAGTTTAAAATAAATGCTAATACACACGAAATTTTTCATAATTAAAAAAAAGGCTGAAATCTGAAAATTATTTACCTCATTTCTTGGACAGGACATTCAAAAATATCTTTAAAAAAGGGACTGTTCCTATAGGAGGTACCCTCTATAGAGGATACGCCTTGAACATTTGGCACACCTAACAAAAATAGCCCCCTCACCAAATACTCCTATATTTCAAAATGCGGTTGTATAATAACATTTGCAAGACCCGCTCAGGATGTCTAGTAACCCTAGTGTTACCAAAGTAACGCTCAATTAGCAATAAAACTGTATAAAAATCTATCTGATCACCTTGCAGTACATGCAGACACTTGGCGGCGTCCACATCCCACACCCTGAGACTGGTATCCCGACTCCCGCTGACCAACTTACGCCCCCAACTGGCCAGACAGCGCACCGTCGATATGTGACCGAACAGGGCGTGCAGACACACGCCTCGATCCAGGTCCCAGACTCGCACAGAACGGTCAGTGCTGCCCGAGACCAACAGGTCGCCCACCATCACCGAGGACCACACCCCCCCGATGTGGCCGTACAGGGTCTGTAAGCAGCGGCCTGTCTCGAGGTCCCACACCTTGATGGTGGCGTCATCAGAGGCGCTGATTACACAGTTCTTGTGGAACTCCAGACATGTGATCACATGGCTCTGTAGGAGAGAGAGCAGAAGATAATGACTGTAATTTTTAAAATAATACTCTCATATTAAAGCAAACAGGTTTATTTATAAGGTCACATTCCACACATTATACTTTTATAACACACATCATAAACATCTTCAAAAAAAGTCAACTTAATCCAACGCAACGTCGAACAATACTTTCATACTACAACACGTCATACTTCTCGTCAACATACTCAAAACACTCACGGAAAATCGTGGTTCCAACACGAAGAAACCATACTTATAATATACGAAGCAATCATTCGAACAATCATAAATTACGCTACACCCTTCATTCTCAAATACGCTAACTACACATCATACAAAAACAGACCTCCGAATTGTTACATGGTGCGCTCTCGTCACTAACATAGACCTCTTTCACCACGAAATGCTTAACGTTGACAACAACAACATTAACGTTAAGTTGTTAACACACAACACCATTTTATCCACTCAAACCCTCGCCCATCTCCACACTTCATAACATATCAACCAGAATAATCTTCAAAACATAAACATCACTAACCCAAAATGCAAACACAATATCTACACCAAACATTTCCAAAACATCATCAATACATCCTCAGGGTGTCCAGCGTTATATGAAATATTTTTTCCGAGATAATTTAAGGCAAAATTAAAATATTTATTGAAAATTTCAGGCATTTATTTTTTTAGAAAAAAGCGAGTTTTAAAACATGTTTTTAGCTGACGATATTTCAAAATCAATTTCTAACACAAATCATAAAAATATTTAACTAAATTATACACAATTGTCTACATATCATACAGTGCTTTTAAGTAATGCATATTCAACACTTTGTTCAAGGACTCATCAAAGCTACTACAACATATTTCGAATTCCTTAACTCATCTAAAAGCAGCTTCTGGAAATGAGGAGCAATACCACATACAGTGAGATATTGAGCTTTGTTCTTGCCCAACTTAAGACCTTGAGCTGTTGATGAATCATCATATACATATTTCGATATTTTCACTGCACTTTCCAATGACCGAAGTGAGTTACAAAAGACAGCTGAATGTAGACACCATATAATTTCAGCTTTCACAATTTTACTGTTTATGACAAATGTTTTACGTGGCTCTGCTGATACAAAAGAAGACGAGTTGATGGTAGGTTTACTTGAGAAAGTAGCAGGTAGAGGTTCAGCTATCACACTTAGAGAATTTGAAGGTGTAGAACAGTTCTGGTTTATTTGAGAAGAAGATGTTGAGGGTGGATTCAAAATGAATGGAAGCATTGAATGTGTTCTAGCATTACTCGATATATTCTTGTGTTTTTTACCATGAGCATGACTTGTCAAGGCATACGCTCCCATTCTTCCCAAGGAAAATGTCTTCATACAAAGAGAAAATTTCCCTTCCTTATTATTATCCGGAACAGTCTGAAGCCAATTAGAAAACCTTGTGTCACGCAGCCATGATATATTAAAATAAGTAATACTATTTGCCATCTGATTTTTATATCTATAATCCAAAAAAACACAACAATATAGTTAACAATATATTAGTTAGTTATGGTCGTGAATATTATTAAAATAATAAACGGTAAATAAATGAATCAAAAATATATAATGTACATGTTTGTAAGCAAATAAGTACCACCTAATAACACCTCAGCATGCCAGGGGCACCTAATTCCTTGCAACCATAGTGGTTGTGCTTAGCACCAACAGTACCTAATGACATGACGTAGCCTTCGCGCCGAAATTTTTTTGAAATTAAAGCCAAGAATGCAGCTAATTGAGATATAGTTTTTTTTACTAAACTTATTTAAAAAATCCGTGATAGCTGACTGAATTCCGAGATTTTTTCGTGATTTTTCAAGAGATTATTTTTTTAATGACTTTTCCGTGATTTTTCAAGAACAGGACAACCTGATCCTATACCTAAGCTTGAATAACATTATCTACGAACACACAATCAAATCTATATACAATAATCGTTACCCACGCCATCCAATCTCACTCGCACAACCTTCTCCTCAACAGACTTTAGAGGCAACACTGCCCAGATCCCATCGCAAAACTCCGCGTCAACTCTTGCCCTCGCCACAACAAATATCAACATTTTCTTCACCCAATACTTCTAATACATGTACTGTACCAGCCTGCGGTCAAACACTGTGCATATAGCAAAGTTAACTATACCTTTCCCATTCTACAAATCTCACAATCACCCACTGACCTCTAGACTAACCCTCTAAGGATCAGCAGGATTCTAAGTGATCCTTGAGGAGAAACACTGTTACAGGATCACTCTAATAATAGTATGAGAGGTAGAATTAGATATAAGAATTAAGTTGTATAATTTATACCAATAGTACAAACACACTCATTATAAAATAATTGGTAACTAATAAATAATCTAGAGCAATGAATACATACTGTATAGAAATCGATGAATTTTAATAGGTATTCATTCTATATAAATGACAATTTTAGCTTTTAACAATGCTGAATATTAAAAACACTCAAATAAACATTTATTAAACTGATACATAGCATATACCATTTCTAAAGGGTTGTGATTTTTACAGTTCTTCCTAAAAAAGTATGTAATTATACATATTGAGATGAAATTTACATACTTTCATTATAAATAGTGTTAAACCCATAAACCAATGTCTGAGTAAATGTAGAGCATTTTAGTAATATGATAATGTATTTAGATACTACTATAAAGTAACATTTAAATTTTAGCACAATTATAGTTACATGCTGTACATTTAAAAAATATTGATTAATAAAGTCATGTATCAGTTAATAGAGGTACCTGATATTATTATCGCATAATTTTATGACCTCCAAAAATTGGTGACCAGTAAAGCAGATTTCGATATTTTCCGGTTATTTGCGGGGCGTGATGTGAAATCAGAAACAATTTAGGCTGAGGGTCATAATCGTCTCTGTTGAATATACGCGGTTCGTTTTCAAAATCAATTCGAGGAATATCATTAACGTCATCATTAGTTGAACCGCGTCGCTATGAAGCCATTAGACTCTTCCTCCTCCATGATGTTGATAGCAATATATAACATTCATAAATATTATGTTATGATAATAAGATTATAGGTTTACCTAATAGATAACAGATCTATAAACATGGAAACATCCACCCACTATATATATATATATATACGCAATGGATATTAATCTCAAGCACAATGCTAGAATGACGGTTGCTGGCCCATAAAACTAACCTTTGCTAACTATTCACTGATTCATGGGAACAGAATACAAGCCGCCATATGACATTGTTAACATTATCAAGGTATGTGAAAAAGAACTGCTTGATTCGTTTGATATTGTGCAACCACGTCATGACCGTATTGTACCGGATGAATTAATTGAAGGAAAAACATCAAAGTCAATAAGTAGATTGTTTACAAAAATTGTTCACCACCTACCCTGTACTGCAACCAATATGGAAAGGAGATATGTACTCGATCGTGTACATATACTCGATCGATAAATACACATTTATAGCAAGAAATAAACAAAGTTTCATTCAATATAATTTCAAAAATATATTTTAGACTTTGTATCATATTATACATTATATTATACAAAATTACATAATATTATACTTTATTATATATTACAATATTTTCGTTAAAAGTCAAAATAGTCAAAATATTATAAGTTCGCCTTATATCGTATGTTTTTTTGACATGTACGAATACAATATATGCGAATTATAATTTTACTGTAGAAGATTAACTCGTTTTTTCTTATAAAATATGTTTCAAAAGTTTAATATTATCAAAACTTAATTACCTTTTTGTAACTAATAACAAGTCGACGTGACGATCATCGGGCTATTAGGCGGAAATTTTTACTAACTTATGTGGCGATAGATACTGCCAGAGAGAATGAGAGAGATGTTGTACCTGATGTCCCTTAAGCACGAGGGGCGACCGATCGGTGCCCTTGCGCCAGTTGCACTTGATCTGTCGTCTGCGTAGATAGCGCATCTTCCAGGTGACCGCTGCAGCTGTAGCCTTCTTAACTGGTACAGTAGTGTTGACCCCCACACTGGAAGATGGTACCTCAGGGGGGGTGTGCGGAGTCTCCCCTCCCTCCTCCTCCACTCCACCTTGGTAACTACCACTACCGTTGGCGTCACTCTGACTGTCTCGATCTGGTGATAGGGGGGACCTGTGTTGACACACAACATCAGGAGATTGGAACAAAGAACACCCACCCACCTGTCCTAACTAAAGGGTGGTGGCCCAGAAATGACAGAGAGATTTTAAAATTTGACTTAACCTTAGCTACAGCACCGGGAACTTTTGGAAGACTATTTAGCAGACGAAGAGGCAGTGGGAGAACAAAATTAGAATTAATTCTGTTCTATATCAATTAGTAAATGATGGTGTAGTTTACAACAATCCGCTTTAGCTGTAGTATATTTAGCAATAAAGATATGCTAATATAGTCCATTAGATAGAGAAAAACTACAATGATACAAAATCTATTTTTTTTAGTTTATTTGTGATCATTAATGACAATAGTTATCAGTAAACAACAACAAAAATTATTTTAGAAAATACATAAGAATGAATGTGATGAATGAAAAATGCAGTCACAAACAAACAAAGAAATTACTGTTTAAAAATTGCTACTTATAAATCACTGTAAGTAATATATATTCGTCATTAAGTTCTCTAGAATATTCTGTGGAAATACATTATAGGAATTAGGTAAGTACTGAAAATTTCACAACAATAGCTTTAGTAGATCTTTGTTAGTAAGCGATCGAACACTGGTAGGTCAATTATTAGACTCCACCTTGGTATATATAATGTTGGTAACGTAAAAAATCGATGATTTGCGAGATAATAGAAAGCTTCTAATCTAGCTAAGAATATAAAGTAAATAAATCGATGTTTGTAATGTAAAAGGCACCTCGCTGAATATACAATTCCCTATTATGATTTTAAATTTGAGAAATATCTTCTGAGGTTCATAAAACAGTAGGAGAGTTCGAGAATGTATAAAAGCAGATAAGGTGACATTCTAAAAAAAGGCAATCAAAACATTGTCATGCTGATTTGTGTCTAAATTTCTTCTCGTATAAACCTTAAATATACAACTGAATTACAATTAAAGATATACGTTCTACATTTTAAAAGTGAATCGGTCAATATGGACTATCCAGTAGTTGCGCGCTCAATGGCTTTAATAATTTATATATTAAGAGCAGGACCATATTATATTCTACTGGTGAATTATATTAACGCTTCCATTAGAAAATGTTATCCTTTAATTTAAAATATTGAAAATAAAATTGTTTTATCCGGATTATGAATAAAATTTAAAAAAGGGATTTATTGTTAGTAACTTTTTAAAGGAATTTTTAATAAAAAATTTGAACCCAAAAAAACAATATATTTTATCCAAAATGTTTACTTAATGAAATAATGCGAATTTTTTTACAATAATTAGTCTAACAGATACTATTGCACACATACGATAAAAACAGCAGGTGTGTATGGGTATAAAGACGTGCTTACTTTTCTGATTGGCGCGATGACGACGTGTTAAGTTTGTTGGAGATAAAAGAGACGCCACGAGTAATGCCGCCTTCTTCATGACACTTGTGCCACCAGAGTAGGTCATCTTCTGATATCTCGCGCCATCGATGACACACCTGTTAATGACAAGGCGGGATGCAATGGTACACAGGATTACTTTACATAATTATAAGGTAAAAATTGACAATCAAAAACAATGCCATATGGGAGGGATCAATATAAACTCAGGGCATCAAGGGATATTTACGACTGGCTTTTAAATATTAGGTTTCAAATCATAATATATTCAAAAACGTCAGATATAAATTCTAAAAATATATACAAAAATCATAATAAATATATTACATAATTATTAATTTATGTATATTGCATCTGAATACAATTTGGCGTTAAACATTTCCATAAGAGTAAATGTTTCCCCAACATTATGTGAAAAACTCTTACTCAAAATGAACAAATTATGTGTGTAATCTGTTCATTAATAACCCCATAAATAACTACATTTCACCGATATATAAAAGACATGCAATGAGCTAGCATGAGAAGTATGACAGCCATCAACTAGTGGCAGCTGGCATTGCCCTGTGTCTGTACCTTGGCGCAGGTGAGTAGGTCCCGGGGGGATAGACAGGCGAGCACCTTGAGTCCGATCTCTGGGGGCAGCTGGGAGAGGAAGTCCTTCTTGAGGAAGGGCTGTAGAGAGACCTGCAGATGAACCAGCTCACGATGAGAGCATCGGCACACCAGAGCTGTCAGTAGACTCAGTCGTCGGTCCCCCGAACAGGAGTGGAACTCGGACACCCATTCTGAGTCCTGCACACACATGAAGCGATAATATAGTCAATACACAAACTGGTTCATTCAAAGTACTCAATCTACTCAGCAAAAAATCTGTAGTCAATCAAAAAGTAGTAAATAAAATTTTATTATATTATATTGTGTATTTTAGCGCTTGAAATTGTCTCCAATAAAAATATTGTTATCATTATTCAATAATTATAAAATTGCTCATCTTTAAATTAAAAAATGCAATAATTTTAATAACAAACGCAAAATAGATCATCAAAATCTATTGACCTTTAATGGCAATGAAAATATATTTCTCAAGGACACTGCTTGAACAACGCTTGTTAGACCTTAGCAGTTAAATGGAGATAGAATAAGTCTGACAATTTCTGTTAAAGCTAATGATTATTACCTGAGTGTTGAGCGGTGAGTTGTGAGGGGCGACGGCTAGAGGAGTGTGCAGAGAGTCCAAATCTAGATCGTCCGCCAAGAGGGATGAACAGGAAGGAGGCAGAGAGATGCTGGCCGGTGGAGACTTCGGCGTGACATATCCCTCTTGGGTAGAGATCTTGAAGCTGCATTCAGGCTGTTGTGTTGTTGAACAGGACGGGCCCACGTGTTCCCTGTATTGTTAGACAAGGGGAATAACAGTTACAACATGTTGGGTGCAATACTTGTATAAAATAGATAATTAAAACCATAAAATTATCATACATTAAAAGTTTAGTCTAGTCAAAATTCAACAGATGATCAGAAATTAAAAAATTGGATATGATAGCTCGATACACAGACATATAAATTTAAAAATAACAATTATGAAAATAAGAAATATACCTATAAAATTCAACATTGCTGTACACAATGAAACAGAAACTATTCTGTCTAAACCATGTTGCGTTTTAATGGATTTGGAATAATGGATTATGAGAAATATATTTTTAAACTCTAACATAATTAACATAAGAATCAAATCATTTTTACGTTTCTTCTATTTATAGCCATAGAATTATCATTTTTAAATATATCTATGACAAAATGTTAAGAATAATTAATCATAATGACAAACGTTTACTTAAAACGTTATTAATTAATAATCTACGTATAATCTCTCCCTCCAATGGTGTGATTTTTATTTGAAATAGAAAAATTGCAGTCTATACAAAAAGTATAGTCACTAAAAAGATTAATTATTCAATCAAATAAACAAGAGATGACAAGTGTAACATAAAATGATAACTAAAAAGTGGAACAAATTTGACGAAAAGATAATAAATGAGCGCCATTTTCTCTATGAGATAATAAATGAGCGCTATAATTTTTATCTCTATTTAGTGTGAAACTTATTTACATATTTTTAAACAAACAACACTATTCAATTGGAAAACTTAAACAGATATCAATTTCCATATATAACAATTAAAATTATGTTTGAGTTATGTACATGTCATATACACAACTGAGGAAGTAATACCGTGTTTATATTATAAAAACTTACTCGTGGTGCCGCTTTTGCCTCTTACAAATAGCAGCCTGATATTCATCATCATCTGATGAAGACTCGACCACTGCTTTCGCCACCCATCTTCGTTTAGCATTCTACAATATTGTTTTAAATACAAAACAATATTTTTTTATAATAACACTAATGTAACCCTTCATAAAATATGTAAGCATATGTCTAATGATAGAGTTATTATTGTAAAGATAGGCTACTGTAAGCTTACATACTGTATTAATATTGAACATTGTAATATTTTGCATTAGACAAAAATTAAAACATATTGAAATAATATTATTTAAAAAAATTGTTCATTTACTGATACATTAAAATTAAATTAATAATCAAAATGAATTTTAAAAAGTTACTTGAGAAATTGAATTAATTGGTTGCTGATTATTCTGAAAAAGATCATCCAAATTGTCTATTGCATCAACAGGGGGATCTCTGTGAGTTATGAAGCTGTCCTCATCATCTGAACTATCATTCATCACATATAAACGTGACCAGCTGGAAATGAAATATATTGAAATTTATCAATTTTGTTATTAAAATTCCGATTGGCTTAGATTAAAATATTTATAATATTTCAAAACAATAATATAACAATTAAATGGTAATTTTACAAAACTCATTATCAGTACATCAAGAATCTATTGATTGAAATATTAAAGCAACTATTCTAATATAAAAAAATCACAAACAGATAGCCTATGTATCTCAAAATAAAGAAATTTATTTAGAAAAATATATAGGTACTACATAAAAAAATTCACGTGAAAAGTTTGCTATTAGTCATACAAAAGTTAAAAAGCACCTTTATGGTTTGGTATCGTAGGAAACGCTGCAGAATGGGTTCGAAATTATCTTACTGAAAGATCATTTAGTGTTCACGCTGG
>JAUZND010018385.1:15384-26447 GCA_034780555.1 Coelogynopora nodosa | reverse complement strand
CTATTGTAATATTATGATAGAAAAGGATATTTCCGTTTTTTTTAAATACCACCAACATCATGCAGGACCATTTAATATTTACTAGTCATTATGATAATTTCCAATAAGAGCGTTTTGTTTAATTTTTAAAATTAATAATATTGTAATTGTTATTATTATTGTATTTTATCATCATGTGTGCTACCATGGGGTGGTTTGTACATTACTTTTGCAATAAAATAAAAATGTTTTTCAAAAGATCTAAATCTTTTTGAGCATTTTAAAGTTGCTGTTATTGTGAATTTAGCCTAAATATATACATTTTGCCTTGACTCTATTTGAAAACATGCATCTCAGCTAATATTTTCCCAAAGTTTACTAATTGTTTTGCTGAATAAAAATTATAATGGCACTATAAATATCTCTGTTATATCTATTTTGCAACCAGATAGACATATATTATAGTACTACTATGTACTACCTATACATTTTTTGGGTGTTTACTGATAATGCCAATTAACCATTTTTATTAATGTTACAACATATTTACTGGAAAGATTAAATTACACATTGATGCCTTTTCGTTCATCTTATGCTTTTCCCTCAATTTTTAATGACTGATGCTAATTACATTTTTTGAAATATATAATATAATAATGTATTTATGTTATATAAATTTACTGTATTATATTTAAAGCATTTAAATAAAATATTTTATTTATAATTAAAATTTAATATTTATATTGTATAATGAAAACTGGTATGTAAGGAGTTGCTACATACATTGCAATTCTGTTTCTAATAAGACACACTACAATTGTTTTTTTCTAGAACACTAGTACTTTTTTTATTAAAATAATGATGTGGAAGCATATTTTTATTCTGAATTAGGTTTATTAAAATCAATGTGAAGTTTACCATTGTGCATGACTTCATGTACAAAAATAATTTTGCAGAGGCAGGTTTTAGATATTTTTATTTTGGAGGTGATTAAATGTGCTATCATTAAGGTTATTAAAATATAAGTTTATTAAAATGTAATAAAATAAGTAATTCTTTAAACTATGTATACTGTGTGTGTATTCTCCTTTCTAAATACAAATTATATTTATTTGGTTAAACATATCTATATAAAATTTTATTAGATTACATAATTCCAATAATTATACCATGTTAAAAAAATTAAATAATATTTTTGTGCAAGTAACATTATTGTAGATATAAACACAATATACAATTTTAATAATATATGTTGAATATTTTAAAATCAATATCATAAGGAACATACTTGACATAACTCGTTTTTATCAACTTTTAAGAAGACCTTTTTGATTTAAGTAATATGTATTAATATATTGTTCTATATACTTCATTTGATTAGTAAAGTAGTTTGATATTGATCGTTAATATTTTGAGACTCATTGTTTAGATATCAGAACGTTTAGCTGATTAAAGGCAAATGTAATTTTATTTAAGAAATTGAGATGAATTAGTATTTTATGTTCCTGGCAATATTTTTGTTAATTTTTCTAAAATTGTATAGTTATTTGACATTATTTATTTTTTGTTTAAATTTCAAATTA
Organism: Coelogynopora nodosa; assembly: GCA_034780555.1. Classification (NCBI taxonomy): domain Eukaryota; kingdom Metazoa; phylum Platyhelminthes; order Proseriata; family Coelogynoporidae; genus Coelogynopora; species Coelogynopora nodosa. The sequence continues at coordinate 24,885 of JAUZND010018385.1, read as the reverse complement.
AAAATTATGAAAATTAAGTATTTAGGAATAATTATGATTTAATCTGACTGAAATAGTTGGTTATATTGTATATTGTGTAATAAACAACATACTTTTAGACAACATTTATGTATAAATATAGTCATCTTATAGCCTAAACCAACAGAAAATGTATTGTTTAACTAAGGAATTTTTTTAATTGATTAAAAACCGTTTACTTTATTTAATAAATAAAAAGATTAATTATTAATAATTCAATTTTTATATTTATAGAGCACTGTTTATATTATCATGTTTAATTTTAGACGTTTTTAAGTTTACTATACTGTCAGCATTAAAAACATATCAGAATTTTTTTTCACATAAAACATTAATTAGTATTGTATATTAATGCTAATCCCTCTCTATACTTTGCTCTCTTTTAATTGACGAAATATATTTTGTGTGGCATTATATTTAATCTACAGATGCATAAATTACATTTGTTGAAGAAATGTATTAATTAGTCATGTCTTATCTTTCTAAAATACATTAAGAAATATTTCAGCTTCAGAAATTGAATTAGAATGTTCAACTTTATTTATATATTATGAAGATATAAAATTTTCTTTACATTAAAAAAATAAATAAAACACAGTATCATTGTTTTGGTCATTTCAATAAATATGTGTATTTTGTTTTGCTGCTGCTTATTAGTCTGTCACACAGAATATTAGATCGGTCTGTGCCCATTATTATAGTACATAAATGACAGATGTTAGCACAACATTGTCATTTGTTCGTTTTATAGCAAACATTTTTACAGCATTAAGTCTGTATTAAGAAACATGAACTGGTAAATATGTACAGTACAATATAAATCACAATACAGTAAATTGAACAAGTTCAAGTTTTTTTAAAAATTTTGCAGCAATTCAGTTAATATTTTCTATTAGTAAAAATGTGCATAAACATGTGAAACATCTCACAAGACTGTAAATACCAACATAGGCATAGCATTGAGAAATTATGACATCGACATATTTTACATTTTCATCTGATTGTAGTGTTTTCTACAATTTAAAAGATAAATAAAAGAGAGAATGTTCTTTAATGTTAAGATGCAGTAATTAAAGAAGTCTTGAATTGTATATATATACATATCATGGGTGCTCGTGACTAATATACAAATTGAATCAAGTGGCACTCTCGATTTCGTGTATGGTTAAATAATAAGTAATTATATGTATCTTTATGCAAAGAAATGTGTCAAATTATTAAAAACTATGTGAGACGTTAATTCAATATTTAAATTCACTTTAATATATTCAAGTAGCAACCGTTTAGTCGCACGGAATTTCCTAAATTGAATGTTATAGTTAATATGAAAAGATACATGAAATAATTATACACACTTATATATAAATATTTAAAATATGTATACATACAGGTGGTTATTACAGATATCACTGAACCGATACATGTGTGTTTTTGTGTGTGCTTTTTTTGTGCTATTTTTGCATTCAATATGTTTTGAAAATAGTTGTTTAAATAAGTTTTATGGTTGGTGACTTGGCGGCTATTGATGTAAATAATCTAGTGGAAATTATTTCTTACTATAATAAAAATTAAATAGGTCCCATAGTTAAAGCTTCAGTTATATATATATTTCGGATAACTTCCTTGAACATTATAAAATTAATAAAAGCATTATAAATTTATGGACTCATATTTCAAATATGTGAAAATAAAATTTTAACAAAATGATTATATATTAATTATTGGAAAAATTAGAATTTTTTTACAACTTTTATTATTTTTATTGAACGAGTTCTAACAAACTTAAACGTTAATTTATTGTCAATGCTACATCGTATATGTCATACTAGTATCAGCACATTATACATATCAGTTGTTGCACGTGATTCGGCCTGTCCCTAACTATTCTACTGCTTTTTTGGATTTGACAGACTTTCTTTTAAATCCACAGGTTTGACTTCCCATCTTATCACTCCAGGGCTGTTTTACATAGAGTACAAGATATGTTTGGATTGTACTCATATTTTATAAATAATATTTGTGGTTTGATGATAACTCATTCTTTTCGTTTAATTTTTCTGGAGTTTAGTTATGAATATTGGTTTCGTTGTTAAATATTTTCGTTGTTGTTATGTTGAATGTTTCGTTGTTGATATTGTTAAGAATTTTTATTTCTTATATCACTTTGATAATTTCTGTTTCTTCTTTTTTATTTGTTTTGTGGTGGTATTGAGGATTTGAATAGAATGTGTTAATTTACTATTATGTATAAAATTCATTAAAATATGTATTTTTATTTAATAAATAATTTTTTTACATTGTGGGTTTATTCTACTAGGATGATGCATTGTTTTTCCATTTGGTTGTACGTTTCGTGAATTGTTTGCGTATAGTTTATAAATTAGGTTAGTTATAATATTATAACTATTATAATATCATTTTGTAGTATCTATTTGTCTTAATATTAACAAAAAAAAATCTTTTATTATTTTCAGAATTTTGAATTTATTTTAGGAAGATGGATGACGATGAGCAAAATCTTCAAGTTGCGCGCCAAAAAAAACTAGAACAACAGCGGGAAAGAATCAAACGAAAACAATTAGAAAAGAAAGAAGACGGCCTCAAAACATTACAGGTGACATATCCACTTTCATAAATTTACTATTAAATGAGTGCTAATTTGATTTATGCCATTTTTAATTATGTTATGTTGTTAATGTTTTGCTCCTATTTATTCTACGTATTTATTTATTGATTATGTCGTGTGCTATATAATATGTTAGTCCTAATGATTTTCGGTATAATTTGTATGTAAAATATATTAAAAAAAAAATTTCGGAATATTATTTGAAGTCAAATTATTTCAAATGTTTCGTTTTGTATTATATAAATCTATATTTTATGCATATACTACTATGCGTCAAATATTTATTTACTCTTTTTGATTATCTAAGCCGTTTTAATATACAATCTATTCAGTAGCGTATTGTAATATGTTTCGAGCCACTCTATGCACTCACCCATACATGTGTTAAGATTAAACATGTAATATTGTTGTATACTTTTTATTGATCCAGACAGGAGTGTCTTGTATTGGCGGCTACTTATCTCCAAGGTTTGATCTTTCAGGGTAGATCATTTGCTTTGTGTTTCAGCCGACCACACAAGATGTGCCGCGACCCCGCAGTGGTCGTCGGTTGAAGGATGAAAACAATCCACTGATTGGATCGGATCTTGGGTCGGCAGAAGTTGGAGGACAAAGTAATATGGGTAGGCCAAGTGACATTGCCTGACTATGGTAGTTGATTAGTATGTATTGTATAATATAGTTTGGTAGATTCATTTGTCCTGCTTTTGTGGTTTTAAAATATGTATTCAGAGTTCCGGTTAATAAGTGATTTGATAAGTGGCTAACAAATTATTTTGTGAAAATTCAAAATTTTAAAAAATATGTTTATTTAAGAATGAAATTTATTAAATTTGTATTAAAAGAAGCAAATTAATAGAATATATTATGGTGAGTGTAGCGTATACTTTTAATACCTACATGTATATTTTGTACATGTTATTGTGGACTTATTACTATATATTTGTTTATCTATTATATTTACATGCCAATCGACACCGTGAGAATTTGTATTAAATTACTGCACAGCATATAGCCAAATGTCAGCGGTTTTCACAAATCATCTATGCAGACGCGTCAAAGCAAATCTTTACTTCATTAGCCGCGTTAGAATAATTGTATTCGTTTAATTGTGTTGTGATGCTTGCCTATAATATGAGGTAAAACAAAAGAGGCTTGCGAGATCTTTATACGTAAGATTTAGCGTTACTATGCTGTAGATACATTATTCATCAATTCGTTGTTAAGGTTTCCGGGTTTCGAAGCTGTCAGTATTTCTTCTTGAGTGTCAATACTTCCTTATCGATCCATGCAGTTTCCTTGAAGATATACAGCAACCTTTTTATATAACGAAGAAAATTTGTCGAAGTAATTATTAATAAGAGTGCGTTAGTCAAGAATAGTTTTAGTCAGTATATACCTCGTTACCGTTGTTGTTTAGGCCTACATTATCTTTAATTAATTTTGTTATCCCTGGCCTTATTATGAACAATTATATATATTTAATGTATCGTTAGCCATATTTAGAATATGTATTCCAACTTTGTACTTGTACCTTTTATCTAATACATAATTCTGTTAATGTTACTAATTAAGTATGTCGCGATATATACACTAGGGCTAACAACAGTCGATTATAATTTGAATTGGTCCCTCCATCTGACATGGTTAGGATTCCTTTATAGCCTTTAATTTTATATATAATAATGGGTTCTTTGATATAGTAAAATAGGATAAAGGGGCATCGAGGGTTATTGAAGTAAAGAAGGTAAGAAGGAAACCTATTCCGAAGTAACCTATCAAAATGAATTTGAGATCCTTAGAAAAGAAAAGGATGGATAGAGAAATATAAGGGAAACATTTGACTCACACCGTGTTTTTTAAATTTGTATGAGAGAATTACAATTGTATATTCTACTAAGAAGTATGCAAAATAATCAGTAATTTCAAAAGCGATCAAATTCAAAACAAACTGCGGCAAAATTATTTACAATTTGTGAATATAACAAAACGATAAATTTATAATAGATATTACATCAATTTACATTTTTAAACATAAATATAGTGTAAATTTCGTTTCACTTTAAATTCCCCGGCTCCGACGGCCCTGTAGCAATGATATTAGTCGTTAAGTTGACATCAGTCGTTAAGATGTATAAGATAGAAGTTCAGCGCAAATTAATCTTAGACTATATAAACCAATCATGTTGGTTGTTATCTTGAAATAAAATTATGTGATTCTATATGATTAGCCTACGGGTTCCATAATATTTACTTATAGGCCTAGTCGTCCTGAATAAGACAGACATGTGATTGTTAATTTGGAGATAAACCAAACAAAGGATTCGTAAGCGAGAATGACAACTGATGTTTTTTGCCAAACAGTGGGGATTATAGTCGATAGTTTAAGTAGAATGACTTAAATATGGAACAATTTAATTAGCTATATTTAATTTAATTATATATTTAGCTAGACTATTATGACAATTGTTTTTAACTATTCAGTATGAAATGATTTCTATTATCAATAATAAAATACTTTATAAAAGCTTTGAAATTGACTGAATGAAAACACTTTCTGTAAAACTATATTGTTAGCCAGGAAAATACAACAAAATACTTATTTCCCTCATACTTAAACTTCGGAAAATAACTGAACTTTACAGTCGAGAAGTATTTAGGGTTACAAATTGAATAATAAATGGACAAGCTATTTTTTAAGATATAAGTTCCAAATACTGTCTAATAAAACATACTAAAAGTGCCCAGGTAAAAATTTATAATAATTAAACATTGCACCTAAAGTAATTGCTAAACGGCAAAATAATATTCCTAAAAATGTTTAAAAGGGTTTCTAACACAACAAGTTAAACGCTTTCCAAACATATACTATATTTTTGAGGTTATTGAACTTTACTTGTAACTTCTTAGTTTATTACTACTTTCATATAGACCCAAATTCTGTAAACTTGAAAATATTTTCTAATTAAAAAATGTAGCAAATTTACATATATTACAAACAGATCTTACATGTAAAATACTAAAAACGGGTATTATATTTCATTTAGTGAAAGATTTCTAAGAGATTTTTCCTAGTAATAAATATTCTTGAGAAAAATAGAACGTACAAATAAATAAACAACTCTCTTAAATTAGCCGCTATGATTAAATATTACTTTACAAAAGGAAATACTTATCCGAAAGTAAGATTTATATTCAGTATTCTTCTGCATTGATTGTATTCTGCGAAAAATACATTTGTAAACGAAAAAATAAAATACATAACATAAAAAAACATAATATTTATTTAATAAAATCTTTTGAATGCATAAATAAATATTTTAAATGATCTTCAGTGGTTAAAATTTGAAATTAAATGAATTAGACTTATACACTTATTGAATTAAATAAATGGTTGCGCCATTTATTAGTTTAAGTATATACATCTATGAAATTATCAAATTGTAATGGTTTATTTAATACATTTAAAGTAGATTAATTTATACGTGTAATTACTGGAGGTAAAGAAGTTTAAATATTATACATTTTTTTATAGAAATTGCTTTAATGTTTACATTTTATTGAAATTTGTTTAAATTCATAAATAATTAATAGTAATATATAACATGTATAAATCTATCGATAATTCAGAGGTCAACAAAGTTTTTTCTTTGGTGTTTTAAGTATTAGACCTGATTATGTCTAATTTATATATGCCTTCACCTATGCTATATCCAAAATTTATTTCCATTTTGCTGCTTCAGGTTTAGTTTTTTGCTTTAGTATTCACATAAACCACGCTATAATCAAAATTATTAAAATGATTGAATAAAAATATTCTTAAATTGTTTATATCAGTTTATTTATATCAGTTATTATTATTATTATTATTATATCAGTTATATTTACATCAGTTTAATAAAATTTAACATTCAACACCTATACATCAATATCGCTGACTTGAACAAGATTATCAGGAAAACTATCCAGGTTACTGTAGAGAAAATGTTCCATTATACTCATGTACATTTAAATCTCGGAACCTCAAGAGCATATCATTCACCAGTTCCTCATAATTTTATGCTTTGTGGTTACCTAGAAAATTATTTTACTGTAGAAACGAAAGATAGCTTTCTTTGCAGAAGCTTCTATTTCATTCATTGTATTGGCAAGATTTCCACCTTTAATCAATTTTCACATTAAAGGCCATCAAATATGCCTCCCTTAATAGTTCCCATGCTGAGGCCAGGAAATGTGGCGCTTATGTACTTAAAGCAAGTACCATCCTTATTTAAGGTTTTTACAAACTGTTTCATAAAGCCAAGTTTCAGAAGGAGTGGTGCCTTTATTAACCAATGGTTTTCCAACAATGTTCATGTGTGCCTTTGATACCTCAAAGGTATCTTTGAGTGTGTGTGCATCTACCTCTTCTCGCAGGGGCCAATCCTTCCTTATCCAATGCTGAGCATTAGCACGGCTGTCCCATAAATATATGAAACAAGGAAACTTAGTATATACCCAGACTAATGTCCATGAAAAAAATTGACCATCTTTACGTCCACACAGATGATCTAATATTCTATCTTTTCCAATAAGTACTTTATTATATCATAATTTTCTACCATTTTCGCAGTCCCGCCCCTCCTTCCTCACATTCAGCCTTTATCCGACCAGACGTCTATCAGCTGACGACAGCAGACTGTCAGTCGAACCAGATGGTGAAGGTCTTGCAGGTGAGACCCCCCGGCCCCGAATTCAGCAAGGACTACTCGAGCTCCTCTGATGAGGGGGAGGCAGCAGGAGGTGACCGCAAGCCGTCTGCGGCGGGCAAGACTAAGAGGCATGGCAAAGGTGCGTCTGTTCTTATACTTCACTTCACTTGATCACTAACTTTGGTGTGGTCGTGTTTTCAGCATATTTAGAAAGTTAAAATTTTGTAATACAATTTAAGATTTTGTAAATCTCATTGAATTTTTGCAAGGGTTTGCGCGAAATAATGATTCAATTGATTGGCCATTTGAATATCAATTATGTAATATGTTAACATTAATATCAAGCAAATAGTTGATTACATAAATCTAAACAAAATTTTTTGTTTTCTAACACAGATTTCATAACTTTTTGACATGGTATGAATACTATTTCGAACATTGTTACTAGTTAAGTTTTATTGTTACGAGTAAAATATTCCCTGTATTTAATTGAAAATCAATTTTATTGTTCGTTGTCACTTTTGTAATTTTAAATAGTTAAAAGGCGATGTTGGACTCAACATTCATACATCGATATCGTTCGCTGCGAGGTCTCTGTTACTGGATTACTTTTTCGTCCAACATCTCTTTGTTTCTTATCGAAATAATTCGAATGGTATTGTTTGGTCTGCATTGTGTATTTTGAAACCATATTATTCAATGTATAATCTATGTAAGAAACATCAACAGTGATACACCTGAGTCTCAAGCTGCACTTGATAATGTGTAACAGTGAAACATTAACGACAACAAGGTTATGCACGGGACGGTAGACTAACATTAATTCACTTGAAAAGTGTCCATGATTTAAATTTATTCTACCGTGTTGGGCCATGCATACTATGTGAAGGGCCATTGCATGTGAAAAGTAAAACGTAAATTATTTTACAACAATTACAAAACAGTATTTATCTGAAAATTTAACATAAATTTATGAACTCCTTTGTTATTTCCCCTTTGAAAAGCCGAACAAAAACACTGTCGTGGACTATTACCAAGGGAGCGGGGTTATAGTTTGATGATAAGAAACACCGTTGTTAAAATAGTTTGTTTTTAACATCTAATCCGCATATAGTTTTAGAATGTAACAAAGCAAGTCAAATGGCAAAACTTTGTTTTTTGTCTATTTTTAGGTAAAAATATGCATCGATTTAAGTATAGTATTATTAATCATATTGTAACTTTTTCTAGATTTTCATATTTTCAATTTCTTTTATGTGTGGATTCAATAAAGAAATTAGGACCTTTTCAACAACAAATGTGAAATGGTTTTGAAGATAATTATAGTTTAGTAAAATATACCATTCTTTGAACCACTAATGTCGTCATATTATTTTAATAGTTGAAATAAATTCAATAAAAAACCTACGAAAATCTTCACAATAGAATATCAGGGATAATTTTATGATATTGTATGCAGAAACAATTCAAAACAGAGAATGTCAAATGTGGACGTCAATGCTACTAGCTCACGTGACCAATTTTAAATAACAATTCTGAAAATACTTATAGTCGACATATAGCCCGTGTTTAAAAATTTCAGCTCAGTCAGATGTAGACGTTTTGCAGTATGTGAAACATAATGTGTGGAATTGTACCCTCTCACTTCCCCTCCATCCTTATTGCATCGATATAACCACTTTTAAACAAGAATTTCTATTAATCTTATTTTCTTTGCAGCAACATTAAGCTATATAATAGTCCACTAATGACTATATTTTAACAGATCAAATTAATGAAATACAAAATTCTCTTGAACATTTTATTTTTAAACATGTTTAACGAAAGTTATATCTATCTTTATAATGTCGAACACGTTTCTTTAGAATCTGTCCTAATGTTGAGTTATAATTGGTGATCTACATTATGTATTGATTCTTTAAGTAAGGTTTGATTTCAACTTTTAATGTGACGGTGAAGGAAATTACTTTTACGTCGTATATTAAAAAAATTAAAGTTATCAACATTTAAGTGAAAAAAATCGATATTTTAATTCTTAAACATTATCTTCAACAATAAACTATCTCATTTTAAATCATATTAACTATCTCATCTTAAATCATATTAACTATCTCATCTTAAATCATAGTAACTATCTCATCTTAAATCATATTAACTATCTCATCT
>JAUZND010018385.1:0-15284 GCA_034780555.1 Coelogynopora nodosa | reverse complement strand
TAAATCATTGTAACTATCTCATCTTAAATCATATTAACTATCTCATCTTAAATCATATTAACTATCTCATCTTAAATCATATTAACTATCTCATCTTAAATCATTGTAACTATCTCATCTTAAATCATATTAACTATCTCATCTTAAATCATATTAACTATCTCATCTTAAATTGTATTAACTATCTCATCTTAAGTCATAGTAACTATCGCATCTTAAATTATATTAACTATCTCATCTTAAATCATATTAACTATCTTATCTTAAACTACTACCCAATTATCCAGGCGCAGCCGCGGTGGTGACCACACCACCTATCATAGTGAACGGTGGCGGCCCAGCCGGGGACCACATGACAGCTGAGAGAGCCGGTATGGTTCATGCGCCTCGCATCGTTGGATCCATGGGCATAGACCAAGACGAGGACGATCTCGAGGAGTTGGGCACTGGTGTGTATGAAAATGACACTATAAGGGGAGGCGGTGGTCTGGAGGCGCCTGGGCCCCGGGGTGGGGTGGCGGCTCGTGCGTCACCCAAGTTGAATACGGCCTCCCGGATTGACTCAGATGTAGATGAGGACGGGATCAGCCAGGTGAGTCGGAGTTGATTTGAGGGTTGCACTAGTGAGTGGTGTCCTGCTTTTGCTTGTTAATATGAAAATGTCTTCAAAATACAAAAAAAATGCCAGACATTTCAAAACTGAATTATTGTAAAATATTAGAAATAAAGAGAAAGTTTAATTCTTTTTTATATATGTATTTTTTACTTTATAATGCATACCAATTTAAGTAAAACTATTATTTTAATTCGTATAAAAGTTGATTTAATGTCCCGTGAATGTTTAGGAAAGTCTCAGAATTCGTTTTTTTTCATTCTTACTAACGAACACTGTTTGACGCAAACATCTTGATACCTGTTTACTAACTTTGTCTCTTGCATGGAATGAAATGACACTGCATTACGTTAAATGAAGAGGTGGAGGTAAGATTGTAACTGCTAGTTCATCCTAGCAGATTCCACCTCTTGTCAAATATATTCCAACATAATCGATTTTTAAAATAATTTACACCAAAACATAATCTTTGTTTATACATGTCTTAAAAAACATGTCCCAAAACATGAAAATTCCTTCAATTGTTAGGCATCTGGGTATGATGTTATTTATGCAAGTAAATTATTGTAGTTCTAATGTGTCATTAAAAATAAATTTTACAATTTATGGATTTTTGTTCAGTTAGGTCTTAATTAATCAATGCATTGATATATGCTCGAGACATCATAAATCACAGCCCATAATATCAACTATAATAAATCAATTAAGTTATCTTTTCCATTCTCACTACAGATCATTTATTCTTTATACGGTATTGTTTTATTTTTTCAACTATTATATGCTTTAAATGCAAACAATGCATAACTACCACTGAAATAACTGAATATTAATTAGAGTTTTTAGTGGTTAGGGTTTTGTTTTCTTCGTGCTATCTGCAGAATGAAAAGGTTTAATAGAGTGTTAATGACTTTCTATTTAAGATATTTATTTTGGTTACACATTATTGCAGCAGTGACAATTTGAATTGTTTAGAGTACACCTACATTCTTTTATTTACTGATTTCATTTATCAGAATTCGAATGAAAGAATTTACACTTATACTATATAGGCCTATTCTGTAACACTTTTTATATTTGAAATTATGTCATTCTTTCTAAATGGAATTTTTTTTTCTGTAATGATTATTACCAGTTAACGATTGAAGAGGAGGAAGAGTCAGGTGCAGTTGGAGGAAGCAAAGAAAAACCTAAGAAAAAGAAAACAAAAATCATATCCTTCGGTCCCATCAAGGGCAAAAAGAAAAAGTCGAAAGAGCACAAATCCGAAAAAACGGACATCACTAAGGTGGTTAACCTGCCCAGTAGTAGTATACCTAACCAGCTAACCCTAGCACCTGCTAACACTACTTTTCCGCTCGCTTGCGCTAATTTCATCGTATCCGAGCCGTCGTCCAAGCTATGTCATGCCGCCGCAGTCAACACCACCACCGTAGAGAAGGTGACATCGGCCCCACCGCTCGCGCCTTCTTCTTCCGCCAAGAAGCGTCTGCTCGTTAAGCGGGCGGCCACGCTGTTCTCGCGGATGCGAACTGTCGCCAGGTTGCGCAAGTTGGATACGCCGCCGGTTTCCGAGAACAGGGAGTCAACAGGGGGGAGGGGTAATCCGCCGGGTTCAGTCACGGCAGGACAATCCGAGGGGGTTGCTGGTAAGAAGCCTGCTTCCCCGCGCATCTCCAAGGCGGTGGTAGTGAAGAGGCGGCAACCTAGCCGAGGGAAGTTGGAGACGAGCGGTGACGGTGGCAGCAGTAGTAGCTCCCTATCTGAAGAAGCGGACTCTCTGTTGTCACAACCGAGCAAGGCTGTGACTGTTGAAGGTCCCGTTTCTCGGAATACGAGTAGCAGGAAGCTGAAGACTACGACCGTTAGAAAGGTTATAAGAGTAATCAAAGGGGTGATGTTGGTCGATTCGAGTTTTTTTGGTTCAACCCTGTTTTCGCCGTTAGTGTTGTTTTGCCGTGTTCCGTTTGATTGTTTGGTTGCATTTCCTGTTTCAGTTCTTTTTGTTAATATGTAGCTTGTTCATTTGGAATCTCTTTTAACCCGTGTTCATTATTAACTACTGATTATAGTTTATTGTAGAATTAACATTAGTTTATTAAGTGCTTGTTATTCGTATATAATATATATATATATATATCATGGGAGAAAATTTTATTAGATTCTTGTAATAATTAGATTTGGAATAAACATTTATCGCCGAAATTTATCTTCAAAATATAATTTAATGTATCTAATCAAAGCTTTAATATTATTAACGTATAAACGTAGTACTAAACATATAACTACCCAATCAATTTTATTATATATTTATTATACATCAAATTTTGTTCTTTTATTATTGATTCATAATTTTTTTATGTTCCCTTTATACCCTTATGTCTTTGTTCCTTACGTGTTAGCAGATATTTAAAATGCACCATATTTTCTTTCATTTAGACTGTAAATATAAGAAAAATTAACACACAATAAGACGTATCGATTTTAACTGGGGAATAAAAACAAATTGTCTGGCTTTCTTTTGTCAAAAACTATAACCTATAACTATAACTTTAAATATACTTCAAACTTTGACTGTAACCATGTCACAATTATTAATAGATTTTGATAACAATTGCCATATTTATAATTCCATCTCTGCAAATAAGACAAGAGTGTGGCAGTTTATGACTAAATAAATATTGCCAGCTTTTCAATGTGCATACAATATATTATATTTAAATATTAACTTAATATGTCTGTAAAATGCAACCATGCATAACTGCAATACAGCAGAAAAACTAAATAATTAAATAATTTCATTTTATATTATAATAATGCGACTGTGGGACAAAACAAGATGGGATTGTTTATACAAATGTTATGTGCAGTGGTAGACTTAAGTGCTAAATTTTGTTCAACAATTTAAAAGAAAAGCACAAATGTTACGATCAAATGTTGAAAAATATAATTCTGTCAACCAGACAACTTAATGCTCTGAATAGGTTATTATTTCACTTTTAATTAACATATCTGAACAACGATTATTCCACTTGTACCTACATTAAATGTACACGGATCAAGGATCAACTTAACTCAATTAATTATGTATCAATATTAAACATGGTATTGTAATAAGTTAATGGATGAAATATATAATGTTAGTGAATTGCTTAACAGAAATGTTAATTTTCTTGATATCCTTTTAGTTATTATTGTTGCATTCAAATTTGTTTATCATTTTAATTTTAACTTTTATGAAAACCCCCTTCCTTTTTTGGTTGTTCTACGATAAATTTTAATCCTGAGCTTTCTATAATTAAAAACAATGCCTATTTTTTATCAACATGGGGTACAGTAACTGTCTCCCTTCGCCCGCTCTAGGAGAAACGAAAGTGGAGTAAATTTGCGCTATTTTAAATTACTTGAACCTATCATTTAGTATCGATACAAAGAAAAATAATATTGAAAGAGTATGAACCTATTAATTAGAAAAAGGAAAAATTGTATCTAATTTCCCATTTCAAGTTACATAAATTGTTAGTCGGTTGTTCCGGTCAGTCAACCAGCTCTCAACAGAAACTATAGAACTTGCACATAACAGCTGATGTCAACTTTTGTATCATATTATTTTTTTAATATCATTGGAAAATACAACAGTTGAACAAATTTATTTGAAAATGTTACTCCTAGATTTTCCTAGAAAAGTGTACTCTTTCAGCGACCCTCCCACCTAATACTCCCACAACTCAAGGTAGTATGTGAGTCCCTGTCCACCTTCCCCCTCCTCTTCACGATAGGAGGACCGAAGTCAGCGGAAGTCGGGAGAGGCCAGTCGTCTGTCAGCCCAGCAAGTTCCCGACCCCACAGAGAACCTGGAGGAGTTCGTTTTTCAGCCTGCTCCTCAGGTGGGTGATGAGGAGGGGACTGTGTTAATTATATTCCTTCAAATAGATTGTTTATTAGTAAATATTATTTATGTTTTCATTTTTTAATATGTCCATTTTAAACGTTTATTCATGGCGGCTGGGACAATTTCACTATATGAAAATTTGCTCGCAAATATTGTCACATTTTGAGACAGATAGAAATATTTGTTTCATTTAATTTGAATGATATGATTTCAATATTATACTCTAAATGTATTAATTGAAATTTATAGTATCAAAATTATTTTGATTTTATAAGATATGTTTGTAAGTTATAGATTTTTTGTTAAATTTAATGGCTTACGGGATTCGGGGGATTTACCTATAGCATGATTTCTTTTAAAGTTTCATGAAAAATGCCTAAAGCATCTGTAATCTTGTCGTAATTCACGTAAATGTCGTATTTTTAATAGATTAGTTCTGAAGATGTCATAAGTGTTCTAATTTTCGGAATTATTACATTAAAGAGACATTTTATCAATTTAAAATAAAAATATATATAAGCCCATTTTTGAAAAATGTTTTTCCCTACCTAGTAAATATAAAATAATCATAAAAAAGTTTATTTAGTACAATCTTTAAGGAGATATAATTTAGTGGATGGCTTCAGAAAGGTATGCAATAAAAAAAACCACTCGCTACAAAATAAATCGCTTCAAAAAGAGGGATAAAACCAATTAATCGAAATACTTGGCTAAGATAAGAATGTTAATATAAATTAGTTTTACTCGTTTCTGTAGCAGTGGCTAAAATTACAGACTAATTTATTCATTTAGCAGTCTACTGTTTTGTAATATATTATGAATTACTATATTATTTAAGAAAACTTTTTTTTTTAATTCTCAAATTTTTCTTTTCAAAAGGAAGTTGTCAGCAAACTGATCAGGTCCATAATCATCTGCCTCCCCCCCAACCCCTCCAGGGCATCACGATCAAGTGCCGCATCACGCGGGACAAGCGCGGCGTTGACCGGGGCATCTACCCCACCTACTACCTCCACATGGAGCGGGACGACGGGAAGCGGGTCTTCCTGCTGGCCGCCCGCCGACGGAAGCGCTCCAAGACGAGCAACTACGTCATCAGCTGTGACGCCACGGATCTCACCCGGGACGGGGATAGCTTCTCGGGGAAGCTGCGCTCCAACTTCCTGGGGACGAACTTCACGATCTACGACAACGGCAGGAATCCGGTGAAGAAGGGAGCCGCGGAGTCGAAGGAGACCCGGCGGGAGTTGGCTGGGGTGGCCTATGTGGGTGTTTACTTGAGTTGGTTAATATTTCCATATATATGTACATAGAGAGTGAGAGAGGTTAGTAGGCATATTTTGCTGCGATAAAAGTGGCGACATGATTGTCAGGTGAATATTATCTATAGTGAAAAATAAAGTGTTCTAATTATATCCAAAAACTATATGCAAAATATACTTCTTCAATAATAATAATCGATGATTTGAATGTATCGATTTGCTACTATATAGTTCTTATCGACTGATTAAATATAACTAGGAGATGCGGCTTCCCATCTAGTAGTTTATACACTAATAGATATTATTATATAATATGTCTATGGTTATTAATTGCTGGGTAAATAATTATCTTTTAATTTATTGATTATTGTACTGTCGCACGTTTGATATTGATGTTTTGTGATTTATCAAATATATAAACTAAGTCTTTTTCTTATTGAACGAGAAAAGTGAGTTTCCTAATTATAAAAACGGGCGTTTCTATCCTTTTCAATCTTAAGGTCATTAAAACTTGAAACATATTATGCTATATTAAGAGTATGTTATTACATTACAAATGAGTTCTAAATCAGCTTTTATTGAGTGAAAACCCAAATTATTGTCGAACCAGATAATTCTTTCATAACTAATTTCTCTGAATCTTTATCTGTACGACGACTTTGTCTATATTACGACAATATTTATAATTCACCGCTAACGCTCGTATCGAAAAGTTTAGGCATTCGAGGAATAACTAATATAATATTGTTTATGTGGAATGTTTGTTGTGGGCACTCTGTTAGAAAAAAGGGTACGAAAAAGGGTATTTTTTTCAAAAAAGGTAGGGGTCCGTGAAAAGAACCTTGTTTCTAACAGAGCAGTGCAGGTGTCTTTAGTGGAAGCGATCTCCAGGGATCAATTCTCTATGTATTTTGAATTTAAATCAATATTTGATTTAAAAATATTAAGAACATACTGGGAAGAACTGTTTTTTCTAATACTTTAAATTCTTAATTGAAATAAAGTAGTTCCTCTTTTGAAAATTTCTATTCAATGTAAATAGGTAATATATATAGCTGAATGAAAAATGCAGATATGAATGTGACCGAAAAGTCACAATCATTAGTCTCACGTGTTCAGGCAGTTTTGTAAAACAGATTTATTGCTGACGATTGTCTTGTGTGCGGTGTGTAACGTTATCTGTGACTGACTGTTAGAGACATAAAGGAACAGATTCGTGTATAGCATGGGGAGTAAACCTAAAAACTTAAAATTTAATTTGTTTTTCTATAGTAAAACCATTGAAGATTCTGCATTTAAGGAGCATAGACGGAGTTTTTAATGTGGATTTAACTTCTAAAATGGCAGCAGCATTTTAAGCATGTTGTAATTTAGCTATAGAGTGTTAATTAAGGTTGATGAAAACGGAGTTACAAAAGTCGAAACGAGATAATACCAGATAAATCATTGGATATTTAATATATATTCATTATAATATGTAGAACACATGTGAAACACATCGTATTTGTTTTAACCTAAAGAAGCCCGCGGGATCTGTGTACACTTCTGAAATATGTCCTTCAATTGACAATGAGGTGTCAAAGTGAACTCCTCTTAGAGAACACTTCTAGCGACATTACCTTGTTATTGGGATAATCATAATATTAATACCTTTAAAACGAACAGGAACTAAGGAACATTAAAATGAACAAGGAGGTTCGTTTTTGACGGATTCATTTTTAATGTGTTTTTTTGTCATCCACAAATATTTTGCTTTCAGTCATTGTTCTATATTGCTAATTTTATTAATCATAGTTTTCCAGTTCCATTAGACACCCTTTGATGTCTAACTGTTAAGGTCTATGCCCACCAAACGCGACGCGACAAGCCGCAAAAAGTTAATTACATACATTTCAATTAGCCTATTTCCACTGAGTGCGACGCGACGAAACTGAAGTTGAAATGATTAAACTTTTTCTGCGACGCCGCGTGACGAAACGAATATTTCAATACATACACTATAATAACTGATGAGTAATCAGTCATACACTCTCGTTCCTGCACATACTGGAAAGAGTGAGAGAGGAAACCTCAGTAACACAGGCTGTATGCATTTGTTGTGAACAAACGATAGCTACCTGCATACTTATCTCCCCATCTATACGGGACACCGGGCTGTTCATATAGATAGACATATATCTCTATAGAACCATAATAGCTCATGGTATTTAGTCGCGTCGTGCCGCGTCGCGCTTAGTGCGAGGACTAAAATTAATTTTTCGCCACGCGGCGTTACATCGCGTTTTGGCGCGTCGCGCATAATGGGCATAGGCCTTCAGAATCCAATACAAAATTCAATAAAATATAAAAAAGATTCTATACTATTCTCAAAAATCTATATTTTGCCCATAATATCCGACGACACTTGCGAACATATTTTTTGTAAGCCATATTTGAATCAAGTAATTTAAAATAATGCTGTATATTAGATATTTTATGTCATGAGATTTGGTTTCCGGCGCACAGTGAAAATCACAATTTAACTGCCCCACTCCCTATGGGCAATCGTATATGCATTGGTTTGCGTCTTGTTGCATGCCAAATACTTGAATGTTTAAAAAGATGGATAACTTTCAACTATATTAGCCTACTCCTTAAATCAACGGAAAGTTTTCTATATTTTTACATTTTATATTTAAGAAATATATTGTAAAGTTAAAAATATTTATTTAATTTTCGTCTAAGTTATATATAGTCCATTGTTTATTAAACAGATCAAATTGAAGAAATACAAAATTCATTTTCAAAATTTTAGTTTTAAAATCTGTCTTCATGCTGGAGTCGTAATTGGCAATCTATATATTGATTCTTTAAGGAAGGCTTAATCTCGTCTTTTGATGTGACGAGAAATTGCTTTTAAGTTGTATGTGGGAAACATTATTGTCGATATAATATAACGGAAGAATAAATAGGATTTTTTATAAGGCATTCTAAAAGTGATTGCTACTAATTTATTGATAACTAGCATAATGTATTCACGGTATTATGGCATACTATACTATGATGCGACAATAAGCAGGTGAATGAACTTTTTAAATATTATATATAATTTGTCTTCAAATTTGTCTACAGTATTTCTACCTATATAAATTAAATGTAGCATAGTTTATAATAGTGTTGGCGGTTATTCCAATGTTTTATGCTCCATGTGAATGAATCCTCTTGTTTTAGCTTTGTTATAGTTTATACAAACATTTGATATCCGATTCTGAAACCTAAACAGTTAACTTATCCAAGAATTACATATTATTATAAGTTCGATGGGTATGATGTAGCTTCCATATTTTTTACCGATATGAATATAGTTAAGTTGGTATATGCATGGTTTCCACAATGTGGTATTTAGTACAATTGCATACATACCTGCTGCATCATCAATACATACTCGTATTGTGAGCATATCAACACACCCTTTGAAACTTGATCAAGAGATTCTGTTTTATTCTGTTTATAAGTCTGCCTAGAATGATAGACTATAGTGTGTTGTTTGGTACATTGTAGGTATAACGGTTCAGGGAGGATCACTGAATTATGCACAACGAAACTATCTTATTCTTATGAATATAGGGTAATCGAGTTCCGCTGCGATGAGAGTTACTTTTCATTTTAACAGCAATTGTTGTTGAATATTTGAAAAGTCTAGAAAACTTCGTTGGATTTAACTTTGAAATAAAGATAAGAATAAATAAAGCATTTCCATAAACACAATTTTTCGTTTATTTAAGTCAACATTATCAAGGCAAGTTCTATTTACTGAAATAATTTACTATTTTTTGGCGGTTTTTTAAATGTTGCAAAAATAAGTCACAACATAACGTACAACAAAACATTCTGACTAAAACATATCATGTCACGGAAATGCTTAATTATACTATTCTCTTCATTTTAACACTATATAGTTTCTAATATAATATCCTTCCTGAGTTATATTTTACTTGAATCTTTCACAGAAAATACATGTTTAAAATTGAAAAAACTAAGATCACCTTTTCTAACTTGGAGATGCATATAATTTATTTCTGAGTTTATCAGAATCCTTTCTGTGTTAAAGTAAAGTATCCAATGAAGATCAACGCCAGAAACTCATGCCTTTTTCGTGCGACTTATAATGTGTTCAATATAATAGCTTGTTTTTATTTGCAAGGCTATCGGCCACTTTATATAAACGATCGCATACTATTTAGGTTAACCGCGGTGTTCAAAACAAATATTTTATTTTAAGATGGTATGTTTTTCTACATTTTCTTCTCTGCTGTCTCCGCTATTTTCGCATCGCATTGTGAAATATGTATTAATGATGTTCAAAATGATGTTTGACGATAATTTAATATTTAAAATTAATATTTTTGTTACTGCTATGACGATAAAGAAGTACTAATGTTTATGTTATATAGTTGGTTATATATATATGTTATAAAGTGTAATTAGAAAGAAAAAATGTTTTAATACATCAAATTTTCCGTACAATGGCAAAAGGTAATCAAAGCTACTTACCTCAATTTGAGATTAGTTATGTGGAAACTTTTAGATAGTTAAAGAATCAACCTTTAAATTCATTCTCAATTTTAGAATAGCATTATAATAGATATTATAACTGTAACTTAATGGTATACGATTTTTTTTTTTTTTTACTACTTTATGGGCTAAAACTGGTTTAAATAAATTGTGTTTCTTGAGAAATTGGGATGTATGAGAATCACATAGACAAAAAATCTATGAAGAATCCTTTGTCTATGATGCGAACATAAAGTATAAACACCAAACATAAAGTGCAAAATTCACACATTCAAGGTTATATTGGGTATCGCGTACTTTTGTGTTTTTGCTGTATTTATTGCTGCCTCGAATAAATAGAATTATAAAAATATAGATAACGTTGGAAAAGAGTGTGCTTGTTTCTAAGTTGTCATAAAAAATCAAAAAGACAAAAATTATGCGACCATGGTATCGGTTTTATTAATAAATAAACCTTTTTCAAGCAAAATTAAAAATAATCATAATTCATTAAAATCATAATTCATTAAAATCATAATTCATTAAAATCATAAAATTTGATTAATTAAATATTTAAAATTTATATAATTTTTTAAGACTTGTTTTTAAGACTATTTCTAATTTATTGATATAGTCTATGTATACCTTTTATAGTTCATTGGAGTTGGTTAAAAACAGGCGAGTCTAAATGAACTACTTCATTAACGTAGCAAGAATAAAGGTAGGCCTACTATTTGAAATCGCATCAACATATCTACATAGCTTTGTCGAGTGAGTTTTTTTTACATTTTAGGTTTTAATTAGTCTTTTTACATTCGGTTTTGCTTAATAAACGCTGTTTGCTTTCTCCTACTCAGATATATATGGTTAAAGTAATTTGGAGGAATAATTTTTATCACAAAAAATAAATATTACGGTATTTATTTACGTTGTATCAAAGATTATGTAGAGACGAATCTGGTATATCAAGATAGGTAACTCTCGCTCAAAATTGTTAATAGTTTTTGTTCAAATTCCGAACAAAATTCTGGTTCGGAACCCGAAATGTAACTGTTTTGGACACTTACATGAAATCTGAGATTGGATTTGACACAGATATAGTAGTAGGTCTAGTCTTCAATAATGTTATTAGCATTTTGCCTTTCTCCATGATAACTCCTTTTAAGTATATGTACCGATCTACCGAATATATACTTTTTATGCCTTGTACATGCTGCTATATCAGGATCAGCCAGTCTTCCTTGTTTAAAGACTATGGCTACATTAAATGCATATGGCATATGTCTGTGGCATAATTGAAATATTTGTCAATTAGTTTAATCACGATTAATAGTATTAATTTTTACATGCGTTTTAAGTTTAATTTTATACGCATATATATATATATCTATATATATATATATATATATATATATATATATATATATATATACATACTGTATATATATGAACGTATAGAAAGAAATACTATATCCAGCTTATTGTCTCATGCAATTGCTTTGTTATTCTTTTCTTTATTTGTATCAACTCTCTGAAAGCTAAAGAACTGTTATGGAGTTCTATATAGTATGTAATTCTAGGTTATAGAGTAATATCAGGATGTTTAAAATGTATATACCATTTCTAGAATTGATGCAATTATATTATTTTTGCCAAATATCCCTCAGATATATTCATAGTTTGTTTCTCCTTTTTTATATTCAAATCATTGAACCTGTGATGATTGTAAAATTACAACAATTATTGTAATTCTTTTACTTAGATTATAGTACACGGAGCCTACAGATCTCAATATACAATATATTATTTAGACAATATATATAAATTAGTCAAATTGATTGAATAAATATACTTTATGTAGCTACTATTCTATAAATTAAATTAGAAAACCTTTTATTATTTAATTTATTTTTAATAAAAATCAGTTCAACTTTTGTTAAATCTATATAATTCAAATATTTTCCTCGTTAATAAACACAAACGTCTACATTTATTATAAGACTATTATAAAAGGTTTTTCTATTTTACTTACTTTATCGCATCTATTTCTTCTACAGAATGTTGAGCATTCAATTATTTTCAGTTTTCATCCTAACGATCTTATATTGAATATAGATAACATATATATATATATTGTTTAAAATGTTTTCTTCAGTAATTATATATATACAATGTATGTTATTAAAACATTTTTGCTCAGATATCATCCAGAGTAGAATTTTTTTTCATAATCATTATAATATTGTTAATTGTTAATAGGTATAATTGTTAAATTTTTCATCTGATATCATTGTAACAATTTTTCCAGTTAAATATTTTCTGACAATTATATTACTTCACAAACTTCTTATGACTGTCTACCTCTCTATTCCACGTTCAAGAATTATTCATGAAAATGTGAGCTAAATAAAGCTAATGTTTTTATTGTATCCAGTATTTAGTACCCTTTCGAGTAGATAAAGTCTATCACTTTCAAATTTAAAATATTATCTTGTTTTGCCGCTCAGGATGCCAATGTTTTGGGTTTCAAAGGTCCGCGCAAGATGACGGTTATTATTCCTGGAATGAATACGCGACACGAACGGATTGAGATTCGTCCATCGTCTGTAAGCGTTTAAGTGTTGAATTAATAACTATATAAGTACTTCATCTTATTATAATAAGACATTTAGAAGATAAGAATTGGCGCTTCAATGTCTTTTAATTGCAGTAGCGCTTTACTCAGATTTAGAATCAACCTTTTGTGCAGTATTTAATTACTATTTTGGTAACATTCAATTAGAAAAGGTTGTTTTACGTATATTGCTCTGAAGAGTATGTCAATGGTTATAAGACGCTCACCACGGGAGTTATGATTATAGAGATTGTAAAAAAAATCTAAAATGACAATGAACTCTAACTAATGTGATCATAACCTGATATTATTTATCAATTTAATTGTCTGAATTAGTAACCATTGCAAACGGTTTTAACATTTGCCATGCTAAAGTAGTGACTACATTTGCGTAGGTCTAATAATGCAATGAATAAACATTTGTATAACCTTTCCTAACCTTAACATTACCTATCCGTTAATAAATTAATACTTAGAACTAACTATATTTAAGAGTTCGCACAGAAGATTTTGTATAACTTTTATATGACTATGCCGGTACCTTCTTTATTTTTTGCTTTTATTTAATTAGCATACCAGAGGTCCTCCAGAACTAAGAGAATATATATTTTACGTTCTTCACCTAGCTTATAGGAGCAGTCACATTACAATTATAGAGTGGAACATTCTGGTGTTCATTTATGATTGATCAAACAATTTTTAATTAAACATATCAAAAGAAGAGCACTCACAAGGCACTCTGATTTTTGCTAAAAAGTGGGAGGCTTCCTTTTCCAAGGCCCCGCACCCTGGGTGCCCCATGTATTTAGTGTAGTAAAGTTATAGTTGGCCTTTTAGAAGAATAGTTAGAGCAAGTTTTATTATTAATGAGTAAAACATACAGAGTCTGTTTCCACAATAGATAACTTAAAAGTATTCATTGCTCTTGACTTGAAAGGTCGATTGTTCTATATTTTTATTAATCCTATTAAGTCACAGTGTGGAAATTGACTTATAGTAACCATATTCATGGATATATTAATTTATTTGTCACCGGTGGCATAATTTTAGTTACTGTACCTTCTTCTGTAGGCAATAATAATACAATCGCCCTCTAAGCATTTCTAACGCTGCCTTGAAAATTTCTAAATTATTATATTGACTGTCCAGAATTGCTTTAAGTTAATAATTTCTTTGTGGTTGTCTAACATCTTCAATTTGTCGTACTATGTAATTGTAGTATTGTAGACTTCTATTATAACCATTTTATGCGGTACTACAGATATTGCCAGTTTAACCTATAGCCAGTTTATTCATATATTATTGTAATATGTTCTTGTGTGTTACAATTAAGACATACATTAATACATCCTCTTTTCTTCACAAGGCATGCGAGGTGTCTTGAGCAACATTAACTATCATATTGTGTAATATTAAGTCTATATTCTATTGATTCAGTCTTCATTGTATTAATTGTTGTATTATTAATGAATCGATTAAATTTATGATTATTATAAATGTAGCCATCAATTCTTGGAACAGCTTATAATATTATAATTTGTGTCTGTCTCAATTGTATGTTATATTTTAGTTTAGTCTTGTTTAGAGTATAAGTAAGTAGTTTGCGTCTAATGTCAATAAATATGCATCTTATATAACAAGATGTGCACGAGAACACTTATTTCACTCTATCTATCTATATATTATACAAGAACACTTAATCTGGTATTTCAATTTTATAGTATCTTAGGTAGTCCTATAGTCGTCATAAATTATTATCGAACATTATAATTATTTTTATAGTCTATAGTATAATTATAAGATATTCTCTGGTATGATGAACTTGTCAAGTTTTTCAATAAATGCAACTTACAAATAATACTATCTGAAATTTAAAATAAAATATTTACTTCAACTTGATGCAACCTTAAAGGTAATATGACATACTATTATGTTTTATATGACAAGAATCAACAGACACTTATTGGTATGCATCCTGTGATGTCTATAGTGAGTTCGGCTTAAAATTGATTAATATTTGAATTGTTCATTTTAAAATTAACATTATAGTAAAAAGGTACTAAAAAAGAATAAATAGATATTTTTTTATTTGATGGATAGCTTCAGATGGGGTTGTCATGTTAATATATATATAAAATAAAATCCTATAAAATTACGTTTAGCCAAAATTTTCTAATAAACTTTTGCTTCAGTAGACAAAAACAAAATTTAAACTAAAATACACATACATGAAAACACATGTAACTATCTAATCCTACGGCAGTGGGATTGTTAGCTCAATGTTCTAAATATAGAGCACAGCGTCAACCTACAGCAGGTAGGTATTATAGGACTTCAACAAACTAAGGGTTTTTCAAACAGCTCCCATTTAAA
>JAUZND010018374.1:0-26450 GCA_034780555.1 Coelogynopora nodosa | reverse complement strand
GAGTAGGTGTCGCCATTTTCTGCAACATTCAATGATCGCTCCAGCCTCACGCTCGACAACCGACTGATTTCTTTCCGCCGACGATAGTGTGCGTGACATAAACGCTATCGGTCTT
The DNA here is from genome assembly GCA_034780555.1 of Coelogynopora nodosa. Classification (NCBI taxonomy): domain Eukaryota; kingdom Metazoa; phylum Platyhelminthes; order Proseriata; family Coelogynoporidae; genus Coelogynopora; species Coelogynopora nodosa. Next base: position 26,335 of record JAUZND010018374.1, on the reverse strand, counting down.
CCTTGTTGGCTAAGGGTTCCACCTATTGCCACATCAGAAGCGTCTGTCTCCACAGTCAGAGGTAGATGCAGTAGAGGGGCCGCCAGAGAAGCTGTTACTAATAGCCGTTTGAGTTCATCGATAGCCTTCTGAGCCTCCTCCGTAACTGTGTGACGTTTCAAGATGAAGTCTCTGGATTGTGTCAAAGGTAAGATCAGCTTGGAGTAATGAGGTATCCATCGTGCATAATACGCAAAGAGACCTATAAGACTGTTCAGTTGTTTTAACGAGGTTGGCGTTGGGTAGTCCAAAAGGACTTTGAAGCGATCAGGATCGGGTTTATAGGTACCACCCGAAATTACGTTGCCGAGGTAGGAGATAGATGAGACAGAGAACTGACATTTGGACTCATTTATTTGCATTCCATATTCTGTTGCGGCCGTCCTAAATCGGGCTAGGTTGATGTCATGCTCCGCCTGCGTCGTTCCTCCAATTATCACGTCATCTATGTAGGCATAGGTACTTAGCAGCCCGTATTTCTCGATAAAGGCGTCCATTATTCGCTGAAAAATAGCTACGGCGTTAGTACATCCAAAGGGAAGCCGGGTGAATTCATATAATTTACCCCCGCCTTCGAAGGCAGTGTACTTGTAGTCGTCAGGGTGTAAGGGAATTTGGTGATATGCCTGGCGTAGATCAATTTTACTGAATACCGTATTTGTAGCCACTGTGGTGAGAATATCATCCAACCGAGCATTGGCTCCAAGAGTGTCCAGCGCACCTTGGCCTGCGGCTGCGGTGTTCGTGATGGGGTGATGGGGAGGCCTCCCTTGTCTGTATTGACGGAGGACCCCGTGGCGGTGGCCTCGTATCTGCGGGGGCTTCGGCTCCCCTTACGGGGATCCCGCCTGACAACCAACAACAACCTACCAGCAGCAGCAGCAGCCACCGCCCCTCCTCCACCGCATCACCTGCTGACAACACCCGCGGTTGCTCAAGCGCCTCCTCCTCAGCACATCATTTGGCTCAATCGAGTCTAACCCCGAACATCATAAATAGGACCCTAACAACACCACCCAACAACACACCATCTGAGCTGCCATTCGATTGGCCGTCAGATGGCGAGGACAGTAATCTTTGTTATGACACAGATTCAACAGATCCGTGTTGTGGCAGGGATATGTTGTAAATACGTGTTGTAATGCGCTTTTTGCTTTCTGCTTATTTATTTCCTCCGCTTACGCTGCATTGCTTAAAGGACTCTGCCCTTGAACAAATATATATGCTTTTTATATCAGTAATAAATGTTTTTATATACTTACATGTGTGTATGTCTTCTCATTGTTCAAAATAATTCGAAATAACTTTTTTTATTTGTGGGACACATTTGTTTTGTAGCAGATCAGAATAAGTTGTAGCTATGCTCGCATTAACATTAGCAATATCTTGTCCATCCAGTCCTACGTCTAGTTCCATTAGAGTTGTTGATGAGGTCCATAGCCATTGAGTATTATAAAACCAGCCCATAAATTTGATTAATTTCTTGCTTAGATCTGTAATAGTATGTTCATTGATATAGTTGGGTACTCCCTCTTGATCGGTTGTTTTCATTAATATTCCTTTCAAAATTATCGTCCACTGCGTCAGCAATGTCTCGGGAATTGTCGCTACTATATGATTTGGAATTAATAGAAGATTCCATAGAACTATCAGCATCATAGTCTAGAGCGAATTGCTACTCTCTTCACTTGATGAATCAATAATTTGTATGTTTCTTAAGAGTAGAAAAATATATTAATATAGGTTTTATATTATTTTTATGCTTTCTCCCTATTAGATTAGTTGTGTGAATCAAGTGTACCGGGGTTCAATGCCGCTACCGCGAGATGTACCCGTTTCCGAGCTGGTCAGTGATGAGACAATTGAGGATGGCTGTGTTACTTTTTATCCCTGTCAACCGCACATGATTCGAATCAAGTCAAATAAAAGTGGACATTTCTTCTCTTTCCTTCTGGAAAATTTATAATCATGTGCGGTGAGGAAATTGATGCCCATTCACTCTGCATGCAAATATATAGTACAATTTGTAAGGGAGATGGTCAAACAAAACAAATCAATCAACCTTAAAACTGAAACTTTGACATTATGTTTGTTTAATAAAATTAATTTACAACTATATAATGAGGCCAATTGTAATAACATAAAGTTAGTGTTTGAGCCTGAACTTTCCCCTGCACTCCGTCTTAATCTTTGCCTTCTATTATGGTAAATGTGTTTCATACTGGGAAGGTTGTTGTTATGAGCACCGATCTCATTATTACATAGAAAAATTGCATTACACTTGAATATTTTATTTTCTTCCGAGTCACAATTTACTTTTTAACACTCTCTCTACCCATTTTGCAATTGACTATATCTAAAAACTTTGCGTTTGATAAACTTTAACACTTCCTTTCTCATTTTGACAAACACTATGTACTATCGTTTTCTATATTTTCTATGTATAAAAATGCTATTATTATTATTATAAAAAATAAAAAATAAATTTTGGAAACTACACAAGTCTTTTTATTACGTAAATATGCGAGATGATAGCTAGGTTGCCTGTAGGCATGGAATGGGAGGCGCGGATTATCTACAAGATGTGCACAGCTAAAGAGTTGAGGGGAGGTGGGGGTAGTACATATGGAACAGTGTTTAGCAATCAGCATCACATCATCATTGTTGTCTTTTGGTAGCTGGTTCATCCCCCGATACTCCCTCCTCCGATTCGTTAGCCTCGATTGATTGTGGAATATTGATGACACGCTTGCGAGTAGGCTTCAACATAGAAGGTAGTCTATGGTTCCCATAAGGAAGGCTAGTATTGATTTTGTCTGGTCCAATGCATCTTGTCTTCAAAGAACGAGAAACTTCTCTCCTTATATATGTGACTATAGAGTTGGTGAAGTGAACTCCCTATACGCTTCTGTGTATGTAAGAAAGTTCTTTGATCGGAGAATGCAGTCAGGTAGCTTGTGCACTTTCTCCATCATCTTGCCGAATAGGCCGTTGTTCCAGAGTTTGTAGTAGTTTCGCGCACATGAATTTGTCGCTATATGCCGCTGCCTTAAGTTGTGAGAGATGTAGGGCTCAAAGAAAACATGTCTGGGTGAACTACATGACTCGATGAACGTGTGTGATGATTAATCCCCGTCTTAGATAATATTGCAGAAGTTTGCCATTCACATTATATTTAGACTTGTCCCAGTGTGTGAGTAAGAGATTCTTATAGCCGCGATATAGTCTCTTGTTATTGTCTGGATTCAATCGGTGCCACTGGTCAAGCATAAAATCCGACCGGCAGTCCCCAGCGATTACACACTTCTCCTGAGCAAACGGTAGATCACACGTTAGATCCTAAACATCTGGGGGTTACTCGAGATCGACTTCAAAAAGATGTCCCACATCTCCATCATATTTGAAGGCGGTAATATTGAATCTCAACCTGGGTAAGCCATGAGAATTCAGATTAAGGGAGTTTCATAGAAAGGGCATGTCCATATAAATTGTTGACATCAACATAGAGTGGATCCACCTCTGCTAAGCTAGGGTCATAGGAGTCAGGTATGCGAGGAGTGTTTGACTCGGTATGATGTTTATTCACGAATTTCATACTGCCACGTATTCCCCCTTCCACGAAACAGTATTGCTCTACATCTCCGAAAAGATCCACTTATTTAAGAGAGATAGAGAAAGAGAGAAATATTATATATAAGGTTATGAGTTAAGGAGAGAGTCTATTATATATTAATTTGCCTTTGCCCCGGTCATCTTGAAGACTGAGTCCCATGTGAGGCCAGGTAGACTGACATAGTAGGCGGGATCGAGCGCATCCTCATTGACTGCAAGTTGACGAAAAGTTTGAACACATCAGAAAGTTGATAAACATCAGTCTTGAGATATAATGTATACACATATAGTCCCCGAAATTTTGACACTTGCTTAGTTTCCATATCTCTTGAACCCGCTCATACTCCTTCTTAATACAACTACTGTTGGTGAGATTGTTGTAAAATTTTTTCCGACAGGGGAGGCTTGTCTTATTTAAACGATCGAGTGAGTCAAAATAATCATATGGGAAAACACCCTTATGATAACAGCCTTGAAAATATTCTCCGAGTCAAACATACTACGAGTATATTTCAAGTTATCCGGAGTAAGATTTTGAACCAACTTTTCTAATGATGAGTTGAGAAATTGTAGAGAGTCTCGAAACCCAATTTTAATAAAAAACACCCTTCTTCGTCTTATCTACCCTCTTTTCCACTAGAAATGATGCATTCATTGATATATGTACGTCTCCTTTGTGGTTAGAATAATGTCAATGTCCCACTCAGTCAATTCCCCCAAAGCTTCTGCACAAATAATGTGGCTGTCATAGCCGCGAAAATTATGTATATGAAGACGGGCCGGAATGTAGACTGTAGCCTTTTTTGCCATTACATTCCTGACAGGCTGCAACTCTGTATGCACCGGTTAAATGGACGTGATCCTTTATTTTATTATCGCTTCCGAGCGTTTTCTGATAAGAGAAAAACTTCTTATCACAAATATAACAGTGTGTTTCCGCGGAATGTGCTTTCCTATCATCCTCTGTCCGGACTACCTTTTGCGAGCCGTGCTTTTAATTCCAATCATAAACCTATTTAGCGGTTTCGGATAGTGAGCTGGAGCCTTGTGTTTCCTTATCTTTGTTCTATCCTCATTGCAAACAAGTGTGCACTCTATATGTAAATAGACGACATAATGGAGGCGTTGTATAGCCTGCCATCTCTCAAATTTGTGTTGGAGCTTGTCTTTGGGTGGGATGAGGGTCTCTGGCTGCCCTATATAGCAAAACACTCTTTGATTCTTCAGTAGTCGTTCAAACTTGAAGGGTTGCAGGCACCTCTTACAGTGTTTGTATGCAGTGTCTGCTCTTGACTAGTGGAATTTAGTAGGCGGTTTAGATTAAAAACACTTACATAGTGGGGCGCTTTCCATCACTTCAAACGTTAGAATATTAATAAGTGTGGCGTTGGTATCCTCGCGGAACTTCTGCTGTCTTGGGTAGCCTGAAGAACGTAGAATTCCAACCGGGTTGCTTACATCACCCTCATCCCACTCAATTAAGTTAATATATTGTATATACCCGTGTTGAGTCTCTCGAATTTTGATAAATCCCGCGCGGTTATAAGGAACGTAAGATCACCTAAATTAAGTTCGTTGAGTCACTCATTATACTAATTGGCGCGATTATGATTGCACTGTATGTCCTTGTAGTGTAGAAGGAATAAGACCGCATATAGGAAACAATTGTTAGCCTGGGCATTGTCAACATTAATAACAGCTTTTCTTTCCCTTAATCTAGGAGGCAGCTCTACAAAAGCGTGACCGCGCTTGGGTGGGCAACTATAGTAGCGAGTGATTCGGAGATCTAAGAACTCAACCGTCTGTACGACCCAGTTGCTCCCTTTCTGAATGAATTCCTTAATATTATTGAGTATATGACAGATAGCAATATCCAAAAACTCAGGATTAGATACAACATCAGAGAATATCCCCCTCCTGTGGATCAATGTGTTGAATTCTTACAGCTAAAACTGTTTGCACTTTACATTCATCACAAGCATTATGTAGGATGGTAACTGCCTCATCAACCACAGCTCAAATTTGTGCAAAAAAATCAATTATCTGAATTGGTGGATTCACCGGCTCAAACCGGTACCTTGTTACATCATTGAATGAACCTGCTGCCTGGAATCTGTGCATGACATCATCTGTGTATATTCTATTATTCTCGTTATTGAGTAGGGTTAGCAGTTATCGCAATGAGTCTTGAGCTCACCGATTGTAGAAAATCTTGAGTCACACTGCTCACATATAAATGGTTACCACCTTCTGTTACCTCTGTCGCTGATGGTTTATGGGCTGTTTTCTTTCCACCATCCGCTAATATACATATTGATTTAGAAGGGAGAGAGGGTGCGGGCTGCTGCTCAAGCCTTGCCTGTATATCTTCATCAATGTCCTCATCGTCTAATATAATTATAACTGGCTTTGGTGATAGTGATGGTGGCTCTAACATAGCTCTCGAGGAAGAAGTGGGGGGCACCTGCGAGTCAATGATACGTGAAGGTGGACGACTGGGTGTTAGGTTAGTTCTGCTGCTAGTAATCGATGATTGTATGAATAATTGTGAAAACAGGTTCGGTGATTGTTGTGAAGATAAATTAAGCACATCAGAAGTAATAGGAGAAGGAAAAGATAAAAAAAGTTTGCTGGGCGCATTAAGATAAGCGATCTCTCTCCAACCTAGATTGCTGCACAATAGAGTTATGAAACGATGGCGGTGGCGGTGGCGGTGACAGTTGAGATGGTGATGCTCGCTACAATTGCGCCATTAAATGTTGGGGGAAGGAGCGAGGTGTTTGCGCTGATGCTGCTGCTACCACTGGAGGAATCGACGTTGAATCTACATTATAAAAAATAGGATGATGACGAGGAGTAGAAGTAATAGCTTGTGAAAAGAGTAGCCAACCCGAGGATGCTTGTGGCGACGATGATGGTGGATAAAACACTTGTCCATTCTGGGAAAGTCGAGGGTCATATACATGCTGAATAGAGTCTAGCGGATAGATGGTGGCTTTGGTAATGGTGGTGATGCTGCATTATAAGGGATATCGTTTTCCGTTATCAGGTGTTAACCACCATTGTGATATACGTATTTGGGACGCATTGTCGGTTAAAAATAAATATAAACAAGAAAAAGAGAGACGCTTTTACTCGCTACCGACTGATGAAAAATAGAGCTCCGAGCGCTGTGCAACTCCGTTTATACAGCGGCAAATCACTCAAATTGACAGACGTTAGCTGATTCATTTTAAAAAATTTTCCAAGTTAAAAAGTCTTAAAAAGTCTCTTCTGATTGGATAGAAGCAATATGCATCCTTCGTATTGTAAAATTAATATCAATAAGGAATTCCAAAATCGATTGGGGAACCCAAAATTGGGTATCCCCACCCAGATTTAGATGGAAACGTCCTTGACATAGTAGAAAACTGCCAATAGGAACATGATTTAAAAATTGTTTTTGGTTTCGGGGGGAGGAGTTTCGGTTTCGGGGAGGGCAAGTTTCAGTTTCTGGAGTGGGGGAATTTCAGGGGGTGTCGGTTTCGATTTTGAAAGACTTCTTCTTTACTACTGATAGTAATTTTCACGTTTTATTGTGTGGACGGTTAGCTGCTACGAAATGTTAAAAACTCTGTATCATCTTCATGGGGAAGATTTAATCAGCCTGGATTCCAGCAGTATCGTCGACTTCAGGACATCCTTTTCTACAACTTCCTTCGACATGGACTTCGTCTTTAACGTTTCCCATGGAGATCTCGATCACCACTATAGACACTGAAAGTGCTAATGAAGAAGAAAAGTGAAGACTCAATATAATTCGTAAACATATACGCTCTGCAAGTTCTCCTAAATCGTCAGGCCAGGGCAAGAACGGTAGATCTGACCAGAGCTAATCGAATGCACAGGTTCTAACAACCTCAGCTTTCTGGAACCATTCATTGTTTTGCATAATGCACATGGTATATTTGCTAAATATTAAGCTTAGAACTGCTAAAGACTAAGCTTCCAATCATTCACGGCGGACTTAAAACATGACTGACTTAGTTATATTATTACATATTGAGTGGCTTAGTCCTATTAATTGGGTTTTGTCTCATTCTCAAAATGTGTAGAAGCTTCAATATCTTTTTGAGGTGAAAATTGAAGTTGGATTTATTTTTATATTAATGTATTGTATGTGTCCTGATGGTAAGATTGATTCAGATGTGAGTTTTGATGCCCTACACATGGGCAAAACTAAGAATCGGGTCAACAGTTAGATATACCCGACGTTGATTACTATGTCTATCAAAATTATCATCTCATGCACATACGTCTTGAGTTAACAATTTGATTGCAAAAATATAGACTTATTTATATAACGGTGTGTATAATATTGTAAATAAAATCAATTTTAACTAGTAGGTTAGACCTAAAGACTATATTCTATGGTTAGATCGTCTAATCTCGATTCTATCTTACTTACAGGATTTTTGACACTTACTAAAATTTTGCATTTTTTAGTTCAAAATTAAAGAAAGCGGCTTTGTAAAGTTAAAATCAGAGTAATATATATTTTTTAAATTGTTATTTAAATTGTTATTAAAAATGTTATTCAAAAATACTAATCGCTTTCGTCTCTCAAGAATTGTTAAGTAGTTTTCTATACAAAGATAAAATAGATATATAATAATAAATAAAAAAATGCTTTTGTTTTTCATATCTTTCATCTTGTTTAATAAATTATATTAATTATTATTAGATAAATATAATAAATTGTAAGTTAAATATCATTGCCCGTGGGAAGGGGAAGTGTTGGAGGAAAGGGGGGAAGAGAGGGAGGAGAGGAGGAAGGGAAAGAACCCGTGATAGTGGGAGTGTTGGAGGAAAGGGGGGAAGAGAGGGAGGAGAGGAGGAAGGGAAGGAACCCGTGATAGAATTTGATAAATTTAAAAGTTCGAGGCAAAACCGAACATTTTTGAGAAATGCCGACTTGTTTACTGACATAGTTTGTGAATTGAAATCTGTCTCAAATAATTCCGATTAATTTTTACAAATAATGCTACAATAATGAGAAAAAAACTCAATTGGAAGAAATTAATGTTTCCTATTTTGTGTTATATATAGTTCATTTTAATCAAATATATTGTGGTAATATTTGACATTAATAGACAGCACGTGTAGGACTGCTTGTTATTACTAAAAAAAATTATATCAATGGTTCGTTAAGGACAACAGCTGGGATTAAAACCAATAATTAGAATTTTTTTCAGATAATATCTATTATGATATAAACTCAACGTTTCGGTGCAAAGAACCTTTATCAAGTGCAACCGTACACAAATGATACAGACAATACAGAACATGATATTCATTGTCTTTCGGAGAAGGAAGAAGATGTTGTTATCTGTAACAGGGTATTACCTGGTGTAAAGATGGGTACAATTGGTAATGTCGATATTCCTTCGAATTTTTTTAATTGAACTTAAATTAAATCCTTGTTTCCATTTTCCTCCAATTGTAGCATATACCATGATTAAGTGTCGTTTTTGTTAGTAGAATCGGTTGGGCTGTTGGATTTTCCGGTGATAATTTGGTAACTCGGATATCTTCAAAAATATATACGGCATGACCCATTCCTTTGGCTAACATTTCTGGTCTTTTTGCAAAGATCTAACTATTGACAAGTTATAGATTTTTTATCTAGGTAAGCCTATATGTTGTTTACGGGTATAATCGTTATTTTTATCTGTAGTTTGACCAATTGCGTATGAGTAAAGAAAAGTAAACAATGTTTTTCAGTTCTGATATTGGGACCTTTGTGGAATGAACTACAGTTTTCAATTTTAAAAATTCCGTACATCAATGAAACACATTCTGAATGAGTAAAATAATGAATGAAACTTTATTATGTACGAATATGAGTTTGTTTTACATTGTGTATTAATCATTAAAATATTTCCATTACTAAATCTTTTTTATATAATATTTTGACCTATAATATAGCATAATATATATAAATATATTATATTATATAGCAGAAGTATATTTTAAAAAATCTAATTATTGTAGCTGTGAAACAATCAATTAAAATGCATTGGAATTTTAACAAAATCGATTACAATTTTCATCGAGATTTCTCTATTTTTACATATTCATTCCTACATATTTTTTTATAATCTCCCATCAGAATCTTCGGGTTATAGGGTTATTTTCAAACTTTTAAAATTATTGTTTTAAATTTTATTAAACATTCGGTTTTTATGACTATTTCAAAGAAAATTTGAAGCAAAATTATTCTATAATACATAACTTTGAATCAGCATAGTTGCAAACGTTTTCGATATTTATAGGACAATCAGAAAACCTTTACACGAAGAATAAATAAATATATATATCTATATATAAAGAATACTCCAACCAGGCTTATATCAATTTTATTCTTTACCGTTTACTGATTATTTGTTTAACACTTATTTTTGGAAAATGATATCGCATTCGGTTCATTTTTTAATTATTAACACGGCATTGTTTGTGGGCCTTTTTGTACCCACTATGATTATTGGTCTTGCCATGAAACCATTCCATCGTGGTTTCTATTGCAATGATCAGTCTCTTATGTTTCCATATCAACCGAGCAGCATCTCAGATGTCACTTTGGTCATCATAAGTGCTCTTGCTCCTTGCATCATTATTGGCATTGTCGAAAAAATATGCTTCAATCAAAATCAATTAACAAATAATGAAAAATTTACCTGTAAAAAACTGTTGTCTACAAATTTGAGTATTTATTGGATTATTCGTCAAGAAGGAGTGTTTTTCTACGGTTATGGTGTGGTACTTCTTTTCACGTACTTTACTAAATTTTATGCAGGAGTCTTAAGACCTAATTTTTTTGCCGTTTGTGAACCTAATTGGTCTGACATAAATTGCTCAATAGGTCACATTACAAATTATACCTGTCTCAGTACATATTCAAAAAGAGCGTTGGAAGGCCATCTTTCTTTTCCATCTGGACACGCCTCCTTAATTATGTATTCAATGCTATTTCTAACAATTTATCTAAAACTTCGAATTCCTCTATCAAATATGTTGTTCTTACTCCCATCTATCCAAACAACCATGATGTTTACGGCGTTTTATACCTCGTTTACACGAGTTATTGAAAATAAACACCATCTAAGCGACGTATTAGCTGGTGCTGCACTGGGAGGAGCTGTTGCTTTCGTTGGAGTTTTCTATAGCAATGGGTTGGAATATTGCAATAAAAGGTTGGTGATTATAACTTACTTTATTTACATTTAATATAAGTTAAAATAATATATTTCCGAACATAAAACTGTTTAAAGAATTAGCCAAATAAGTAAAATAAATTATTTCAAATAAAATAATAACACATTAGGATAACAATATAATAAACGTCAATTAGCAATATATATTTTTAAAATAAAATAAAATATTTATCTATATCCTAAGATTCGTTTTTTATGTCGAAAAACTTTTGTGAACTAAAACCCCGAACGTAAATTAGAATAATAACGCAAAAAGGCGCTAAACGAATTTATAGCGCATGTGTTGCGATATTTTAAAGGTAATGAAGGATACAAATAAATAATTATGGATTTAAACAAAAATTAATAAAAAATAAAGTCATTATTAAAATAAAATTATTCTTATCCAAAAATCATGAAACTATTTTTAATGTTTAACTTTTTTTGTTTTATTTTTAATAAAAATGTTACAATGTACATAAAAAACATTTGATCTGTTTCTATAATTATATGTTTCGCTAACACAAAAATAATCTTTTAATAATTATATATTAGTTATTATAATATATATATAATTATATGATAATTATTGTTTTGAATAAAAAAGTACTATATGTAACATATCATATTTCTATTTCATTAGATAATAATAATATATATATTTATTTCTAAAATAATGAAATAGTTAATAATTTCAGGAATAAATATATTCTACCCATTTAAATTCAAGAATATTAGTGTTAAAATTATGTTTACCAATTAATTAATGTTATTATTTTAATATAAAAATTACCACAATTTTTTAATTAATAGTATATTAAACATATTAGAAACACACATACAAATTATATCTTCAATTAAAAGACAATTATTTATTTCCATACAAAAAAATTAGTAGATGCTGTAAGGTTATTTGTTAAATATCTTTATTTTATAATAATTTAACAGATTTAGTATTTATATACTTAAAATAGGTATATTAATATATTGTATTTAAAATTATCTATAATTTTGTGTGTAAAACAAATATAATAGTTATCGCTAAATTACAAATATTAACTTTTATCCGATAGCATTTATACGAGAATATTGTTTAAACTTGTCATTTTATTTATAATTTTCGAAAATTAACAAATTCCTAAATAATTTGTTGACATCTCACTTCGAAATTTGCGGTTTTGTCAACAAAAGTAGTTCAACGTAGAAGAATGTGCCTCTTATTTTATCATTTTTTTTCTTTTTATACATTGAAACATTCTAAATTAATATAAAAATTTTAATATTATTGTATATCATAAAAATAATATTTTAGAAACACATATCATGTTACAATATTTACCGAAATAAAAAATGACCTATTGAAGAACGCAAAAGTTATGATCTCAGCAGCCAAGAAATCTTATATTGTCAAGAAAAGGTATACGAATTAGTATATAAGGCGCGGATCCTGGTGGGGGTGGGTCGAGGGGGTCCCCCTGCTCGCAGCGACGGACGATTTTTTAATAGATGTTTTCGATTAAGTACCCCTGTGCTATTAAGTGGCGTGTGTATACGCCTCCTGTTGATATACACTCGATCCCCTCTGCTCAAATTTCTGAATTCGCTTCTTTACAAAAGTATACGAAAAGAATTTATGGAAAGAATATAAGACACAAATTATATAATGGAACAAATACTGCATGATTTACGTTGTTAATAAAATAATAGATGGGCATGGTTATAGAAATAAAACTCATGTATTGTTATATTGATGTATTTCATGTACTTATTATTCAGTATTTAGTCTAATTGTTTGTTTCTCTTCAATTTCAGTATATTACAGGAAACATCTAATAATGACGAAAATGATGTCGAAAGCAATGAATGTTCGATGTTCAACAAATAAATGTTGTTTAAAAAAATATTACAAAAAATTCTACTACAATGAAACTTTTGACTATAACTGCACTAAACTGTAATTATATTACGGTCTAATAAATTGTATTCAACAAAACATTATTTAATAAACAATTATACAGAAACAGAATTGTATAAAAAATATCATAGAAACAAGGGAGGAGGGGGGGCTAGGGAGATAATTCTAGTGGATGTTTTAAAAAATGGCAACCCCCCCTAAGATTACCCCACAGTATTCTACAATGACATATTTTTGTTCACTCTTGTTCATTTGCTTGTTGATTAGTACTCAAGCGCTTTTTTGTGAAAATAAATATGACAGTATTTTAAGAGAACAATCATACGACCTTTGTTAGTCGTAACATGTTATGCTTTTATTAAACTTTGTGTTCAGTAATAAAACAAATACTGTCATTTATAAATCCAAAATCTTTCAATGTACTATATCTTCATGGATACACTAACAAGTTTCTCAAAGAAAATTTAGTAAATATTTATAAAATGAAAATAACCTATTTGCAACTATTATATTACATATATGTTGTATCCATTTAATCTTCATAAAAATTAATAATTTTTTCAAAAGATAAAATATTTATATTTAAACTGTATTAATTAAATTAGACATCAAATATAGACTATTAATATACAATTGTGTCAAATAATATTTGCAAAATTATTCATTTTTTGTAAACATTATTTTGTTTATGTATTTGTGGATTTATGTTGTTATATATTCTTCTTTTCGAATTTTGTTTTAGTCTAATTAATAAATATGTTATACTTTTGTAATACTATAGGCCCTATTATTGAAAACAAAGTAAATAGTTTATATGCAGCCGTCTTAGATACTTGTTCAATAAAAATACAAACACAAGTTACAAAACAAGTTTTTATTTTTCTCTTTGTACAGGTAATTTCATTCTTTTAAAAATATATAATGTCCACAATCTTTTGATCACTGAATATTTTATTCCCATTTTCTTTGATCAGCTATGGCACAAAAAGTAATAATAGTCCAATTAATCCGAAATATTGAAGTAAGCATACTTCGGTTGTGAAGGGGCACACAAAACTGTTCAGGTGGTTGGGTAGGTACCTATGATGTCATTAATTCAACAATGACACAATCAACTGCTCAAGTAACATTTCAAGCTAAATATCTTTAACTTCTAATTAATTTTATATTCTTAATTAATACAGTCTTAATATCTTTGTTGAATTTACATATAAAACGTAATAGAATAAACCTACAATGTTAAAAAATTAATTTATAAAATTTGACGTTCGGTCTCAACCAGAGACCATTATCAAGATAGAAAAGTAATTACAACAACACACCAAACATATTATATAAATAATGAGTCAAAGAATAAAGAAATGGTCTTGTCTCATTATATATATATCTATATAATATGTTTTTGTAATTACTTATCCATCTTGATAATGGTCTCTGGTTGAGACCGAAACAATCATACCTCATCAAGAAAGAAATCTGGTCAAAGAAGAAAAAAGATACAATATCAATTTGTGGAAAACCTAAATTTATTTACTATCAATATGCCAATATTATGCGGGTATGAAACTAATTGACTTAATGTTTCGTTTACTTTTTACTAGTTTTTCATACATTAAAAAATCTTGCTGGAGAATATCTGGTGACTACTCATAAAAAAATCAACAGTATTGACTGACGGCTGTCGTGAAATTTGTGAAGGTCACAAGAGCCATTTGTTAGTTTAAAAGTTTTTTGCCGATCTAAAGTAATCAGAGCTTCCAATTGACATTAGAGCCAATAAATTTAGAGGAGTAGTAATAACTAATTACCCCTAGCTGACTTGCTCTACATTTTCTCATATCGGAGTGTATATTATGCATCTAGGAAAAAGCTTGTTTATTCATAGGTTAGAATCACGTATATGACAGTTCCGGACAAGTCTTATCAGTCCTGGATCTTTCATTACATTTAAAAGTAACAATATGAAAAGGTTAAAAATATTAAAAATACAATTTTTTAGCGGATAGCTTCTACTCCCCTTTTCCTACTATTGTTAGCTTGCCCGTTCTACTGTTTTTGTAGCCAAATGATGTTGCAAAATCCCCATAAAACAATCAACCAAAATGACATCTAGTGGAGATAATATCACACGCCATATATAGTTGTTTTAGTTCATACAAATAATCGTAACCCAATTCATTTTGATTGACTTCTGTACGCAAAACTAAGGTAAACAGGTCAATATTGTAACATAAAAACACGAAAGCCTTGTCAGTTCGTATACCACTTTATTTAGATACAATACAAGTCCAACTAATACCATATAATATATTCGAAATATAACAAAAATATATATACAAGGAAAGCAATAAAAATGTTAGGGTTTCAAGATGTAATAATAACACGATTAATGTATATATTTCGACGACTTCAATATTTTAGTATTTAATCTACTTAAACCGTTAAAAATACATGTTGAATCAATAAAAATGTTTTTTCTGACCACAATGAAGATTTATAACAAGGAAAATAATATAATACATCCCCACTATTGCCAGCACATTTCCAACAGTGGCAGGCGCATTGAACAAAATTCAAGGTCTTTAGCCACTTCTAAAATTACAAAAAGTATAATTGTAATTATTCTTTTTAAATGCGAAACAAACTAACACTTTTTCAATTCCAGATTACACGATTCAGACATTTTAATCATAATAACTACTAAGTACTATTTGGTAGAAACAAGCGTGAAAATAAATAAAAACTCAATTATATAAACCAACAAATATGACAAATACTACAAAGTTTTTTTATATAAGAGTAGATAGATAAAAACCAAAGGCATATCACTGAACAATTTCAATAAAAAGGCATACCTATCGTTATTGTTCTTCCTTAATTTACTTTAATGCTGTACCTACTTTAATTAAATTAATACTATCTGAAACAGTCTAGGTTATCATTATATAACAATCCGCTCTGTTATTAAAACAAACCAATGGCATAAATATAAGACTGGTGTTGCTAGTGTGGAAGCCAGATACCATACCCTAGATATGTCTAAGCTATCTAACAAATATTTACCAAAAAATATATAAGTGACACAACAAAGGGAACCATATATATATTGCAGACAACTGCCCTCAATAAGGATCAGTCCAAAGCCACCAATGTCCCCCCTATCAACCAACAACACCACTACCACCACCTAGTCAACATGATCCAATCCAGCATCAGCCGGGCAGCAACACGCACTACTTGTCAGCGCGCTGTCCAGCCGTCTTGCTGGCCTTCTTGATGTGGTGATAGTTGGGCAGGATTTTGGTGAGGAAGTCGAGCTGCAGGGTCTGCGGTGGCGGCCGCTCACCGGCAATCCGTCGCTGGCCCCGGGCGCTGTAGACCACCGAGTTCTCGGGGAGGGTCTCTCGGCCGGTCAACTGGCACATGGCGCCCACGATGCAGCCGTTTGTGATCTCCGTCTCGCGGCCCACGAGACTCTTGGCCTCCAGGACGTTGCTGTCGCCCACCTTGAGGGAATAGCAGTGGGCGCCGACCTGATGGGGCAACACAGGGTCCGGTTCGTGAGGGGGGGGGGGGTCATGAACTGCTGCTAAATTCACCAGATTTGCGTACCAGACATAAATACTATTATTATATGATTAAAATGCTTTGTTAAGTTTAAAATTCACAAAATAATACAAAAACTAACATAACAAAGGATAATTATATGAAACTTTAAACTTAAAATTTACAACTTAAATGTATTAAATGTAATAATAACAAAATGATGGTGCTATCAAATGGTATCAAATTTCATTTAAATACAAAAAATAGATAAATTTAAGTTGCTAATACTCAAATATTATATAATACAAAGCCATTTTAAACATTAGTTTAAAAAATTCTGAGAAATTTGATATTTTAATTTTCAAAATATTATAAGATTAGGAATTATATTTTGGAAGAAAAAATATATATATGTCGCTCCAAAAATATCAAACAGCTTTTAATAAAACTTTTATCCATTTCAAACTAGTGTTCATGTTACTTTCAGATGTAAAACAAGTAAACAAATCCATTTTATTGGACTTTAAAAAAGTGCTTTTAGCAATAATTTTCATAATGTACAATTATTATAAAAAACATATATTGGTTCATGATTAGAAAATATAAAAGATTCACCATAATTCAGATCTACACAATTTTTAGTAGAAGCGGGCACAGTAATTTAATGCACTTAAATTATTCAAATTATTCAGTTTTTCATATTATTTTGATGTTCTTCAACAAAATGGCTGGTTCGTCGAAGTTCAAGGTACAAAGATATACATCGTATACATATAAAAGTGTTTTATCAAAGGAAGTTGTGCAAGTTTTTGAAATAATATAACGAAACAATGAAGCAATATAATAGAACGATACAAAACAGCATTAGCCTAGCTGCATATAATGTTTAAAGGTTGCGCAGGTAAAATGTACAAAAAATAGTTTCATCACAAATATAGACGAAAAAACAAACAATATAACCTGGTAAATGAAGACACGAGAAATAAAACTATATGGGAGGCCACTGACAAATTATATTATACAATTAAATGAATTTTAGAAGAGTAAAACATCTTATATCTAGGTTATTATTCCTTCATTATCCGGCCATGTATGCGGCGTATACCTATTTATTGTGTACCAAGTCGTGTGTGCAATGCTCCAACATCCAACTCCCGCTCAATCGAGCTTTACTATAGTTTTACTGGAACTGTTTTCGGACAGCTTCACAACTTTATTTAATAAATTGCAGTCTTTCGTGTTCAACTGTTCTATTCCATCCAATGAAGCCTATATTTAAATGCCCCTAAGTAGCCTATATATATTCTTATACAGTAGGCCTTTTCATATTTCTGATTATGCTTGGCTGTACTATGGCTGTGCTATGGCTTGGCTATGCTTAACTCAAACGATTTAAATAGTCAAAACAGATTATCATATCCGAAAATATGAAATCTAATCGACTATGTTGGTTATTGGAAATTTGTCAGTTTAAGTAACCCCATCATAATGGTAATCGAAAATATGAACATGAATCGACTATGTACACTTAATGAAAATAGGTATAGATTATATAACCCAGAAAAATACATTAACCGAAAATATGAAATCTAATCGGCTATGTTTAGTAATGGAAACCTTCTTATTATTTTCATTCCCATACACGTACAAATGTATATAAAATATAAATACACATATATAACGATATTCATAATGTCATTTATACAGTCGTGGATTGGTATTGGACAATTTAGTTTTATTAGTTGGTATTAGTATTTATTGATTAGACAAGTTAATTATAAATTAGGTTCTCGTATATTAGTAAAATAAAGAAAAAGACTATTAATACAGGTGTGGTGATCTCTATTTTATCTCGAATTATATTAGGTACCATAAAAATACAACTGAATATAAATTTAATACGAAATAACTAAAATAATATAATTGAATGTTAATAGCGTACATATTTCCCATTTCACAGAGCTATTTCTGCGTATACAACGTACTCGTATGATTTGCATTTTGTATTTACGTGCCTTATAAGTCACGTTTATTGAATAGGGTTATTTAAACTTATAATTTACAAACAAATGAACATAGAAGATTCAATTTCATGTTTTCGATTATGCTAACATAGATTAATTATTATAACCTTAAAAAGCTGCCGTTAGCGGTTTATTATAGACAATCATTTCTGTTCGTTATGGTTATTATAACATAACTTAGCTAAAATTCTTTATAATAAACAACCGACAATAATCGGAAACATGAAAATGCCTACTGTCTAATAAACTACGTGAATGCCGTCCTTATTACAATACCTAG
Source organism: Coelogynopora nodosa (assembly GCA_034780555.1). Taxonomy (NCBI): domain Eukaryota; kingdom Metazoa; phylum Platyhelminthes; order Proseriata; family Coelogynoporidae; genus Coelogynopora; species Coelogynopora nodosa. The sequence continues at coordinate 7,687 of JAUZND010018374.1, read as the reverse complement.
AGTAAATTTTTATATTCCATACTCAGGAATAGTAACATAGTAGCATAACTGTTAATTATTCAATTGATAATTTGTTTTAGTTTTGATGTTAAGGTGATACTTATAATATTAATAAATTATTGACCACACTATAACCGGATAGTGGATTGCCATATTATTAAAATATTTTTTAAATACGTTCGTTCTGATAAATAGTCTTTAAAGTAGTGAAGTCAAATTAGTAAACAAAACTGCCATACAATGATATTTTGAAAACAATTATAACAAATATTAATTTCTACATCTACTCTCCATAATATTAATATTATGAAAAACAAAAAACAGAAAAACACATTTTCTCGAGGTCTGTATATAGACAGTATTCATTTTCACTATAGATGCCTGATTTTCAAATTTGACCAAATTGGCATATTCATCGAAATTTGAGGCATATTTATTCCACTTTATACCAGTGTGCCTATTCTGTACATATAAGTGTGTTAAATTAAATATAAAAATGTTTCAACCTGAATGACAGCAATATTATAAATTTAAACTCAACTACAGAAGTAGAACTGTAGAATTACAACTGTAGAAGGTTGGTTTATTTTAATATAGCCAAGTAATGCTTTTAATATTCAAAATGAAAAATACTCTTTATAAAAAATTTAAAATACTTTTACAAACAAAACTTTATCCTTCTAAGGTTATCTATAAATTAGTCCCATTGTAAAGATTATTAAGAAATATTGTCACAGAGTTTAATTTCGTTGTCTAAAGGAGTGCAAAAATATGTTACAGTATAAGGGCGCGATACAGACATCCTGATTACCGGTTTAGACGGCCTTGACGAACATTTCCCATTTTTAGCAGTCGAAAAGAAAACAGTTCACACGAATTTAGATATATCTTAATATTCCAAATTTTGGAGATCATTTACAAACGAAATCCAATAATAAGTTACCATTTATCAGATTAGTTAGTTTTTATTAGCTTGATTTTCTAACCATTAGCGATCACTTATAAACGTTTCCTGTGGGCAGGGGAGGGGTTAAATTGTTTTATAACAAACATAATATCCTATTTTGATGAGTTTCAAGATTCTTTATTACCAATGATTCATAGCGACCTCCACTCACCTTCTGGGATTTTTCAAGTTGTTGCAAATATCGATTCGCATATTAAAATGGTTTCAGAATGTATCCTTTTAATTAATAGTTGATAGAGAGTAATTGATAGGGACGTCTAGTTTTTGGCGTTCGGAAAATTATTGAATAACATTTTAAACAGTAGATTATTCTATAATACAACAACACTTTATACACTGTATATAGTACGAGCTGAAGTATTGTTAGTAGGGTAAGAATATTTAGCCTATTTTTCAGTTGTAATTACTCTATGCTATTGTAAATATAATAACTTGGATAAAAGTGCTATATTTTTAAGGGCAATATAATTGTATATATTATAAAAGCTCATGCGAATTAATGACAATAGTATCTAAAAATGTAATTAATGTATCTACAATATCATTTAATCATTTGTATAATAATATTTCAGTTATATAAGTTAAGTCATGAAACTAGAATTTTTCAATTTCAGTAATAATTCTTACATATATATAATTATATATTAGCTGCAATAATGCCTACGCAGTTTAAATCAATTTAAAAGAATTAGGATTATTATGTATTGATGCCATGGCCTATAATATATCGTATTATAAATAGAAATTCATTTTAATTATGTAAATCTTTCCCTTTTGTATTGTGCCAGTGCATTATAATATGCTCCAGCACAAACGGCACGCAAAAAATGGTAACTAATTTTTACATACAATTTCTCCGAATAAAACTAAATATCTATATGTAAAAATCCTGCTTGTAAGTATGTGCTTAAAGCTGAGATCTCAACAACCTTCCAAGATAATTGAAATATGCAAAATGACTAAATTTAATTAAAAAAATTATATACAATTTAAAATTAAATTTAGTAAAAAAAAAGGTCCAAATCGTCAGATTGGCATATTCTTGTATGGTAAGTATATTTAAATCGTACGGTAATAAAATTATTAATGTAGTACAAAGCAAAGCCGAGTACAACATTTCAAATCTCCTATTGTCAAATTTTAACCCTAGAAGCCCCAAAGGGGGTGGGGAGGGGGTGAAATTGACCCAATGATGTTTGATCGTTTACTGACTAATTCTGAGTAAAAATAGTCTATTTTATATATATTTAACAAATTTTGTCTGTATTGAAATCTATTTAACCTTTTAGGTTGAAACTTTCATAAATCACGGACATATTTATATACTTTATGATAAATCATTTTTTCCCTTATTATGATGTTGTTAATGATAAAAAACAGTCTCACAGCAGATTTGTTAATATAATAATTATTGTATTCATTATTATATAATATTAATAATATTATAAAAATAACTAATCACATATTGTTTCAATTTATTTTCCCCTTTAATTATAACCATTATAATCTGCACATATTTAACACTAAATAGACAGCTAACTAAGCCTTTGATTAAACAACTAATTATATATTTAGAATCACATTGATCGCGTAGTTTAAACTATATAACAACGTGTGAACTCATTTAATTCAGAAAATGGATAAACTTAACCTGAACATGTTATGAAAAAAGATATAGAGGCCCTTTTAAAGCAAAAAACCGAGGTCTCTACTTTACCAATTTTTTTTAAATGCGTTCTCTTCAGGAATTTTTAGAATACAAGAATACATTGTATATCCTTTTATGTAAAACGAAACCAAAGGAAGAACTAGGTATACGCTTTTAGATACATCTTTTTTCATTAACATATCAGATGATTATATTCGATTTCTCATCCTCTTGATAAAAATTCTTTCTGTAATTTAATCAAGAGGATGAAAAATCGAAGTTTTATCCCCGCGGCTATTTAAATCATTTGTATAATTTTTTGAAACAAATTATCTCTGAATTTAACAACAAGTGTCAACCATCACAAACTTCGGCAAGTAGATATAATATCACTTCCTCACTTTTAAACCTAACGAATTCCACAATGGCTTATATTTCAAAATATTTATATTGGGGACTTTGCTTTAGTTCATTTTGAATGAATCTTTAGAGAAGTTTATGTTGAAATATATTTAATATCATTATATTACTTTATAATTCATATAATAAAAACAAGTATTGTGACAGGTGAAAGCAGAAAATAATGATGCAGTTACTGTCGTGAGATTAACCCAAATGTTAAGATCTGTCAGTCAACAACGGAAGTCTTCGCAAACAAATGAGACTAGAACAGTTAGATTATTCGCCCAGAAGTTTGTGGTCGAGTCCTGCAAAATGTTAGCAACTTCTTTCACTAAGTATTCGTTTTAGACAGTTTCTAGTATGATTATTTGTTGTGAGAAATTAATAGGCATAAGGCTGGCTGTATCAAATTCACAAAACATTTATATTTAAAGTATATTAAAAAAATAGAGTAATAATATGTTCAAGGAATAATTCCATTTTCAGGCTTTTGATTATAAAAGCAGGTGTGTATAAGTGCATATTATAATATAAGGAAAATTTAAATGCCACTGTTTAATGGCACGTATTAAATTTTAAGAATTCGCGGCCACCTTGACAATATAACAAAATACATACTAATATAAATGTGTACTGTTAAACTTGAACATAATATCAGGATAGCAATAGTTTGAAAATCATTGATATTTGGTTTCAAATGATGCTAGAAATAAAAAACAATAATTTTATAAAAAAACATCTTACTTTGCTTATTTATGGTTTAGTTTATTTGTGTTTATTTTACATTTAAATATAATTTTTTTAAATAATAAAATATACGAAGTGTATAATGTATCTCAGCGATTGAAATTTTATCGCTCATAAATAGTTAAAATGACATAATTACTTAACTGAATACTAATTAAAAAAAGTTTTTTTTAACAATAATAACTACTGATAAAAGTTAAACGCTAAAAATATAATTTTTTTAAAGTTCGGTTTACTTAACAAATGTGAAAAGTACTTTTCAAACTGCAGTACTCTTTTGTTTACTAAATGCGTAGGAGTGTTGTGTGTTCTTTCTTTCAATACATTATTGATATATTAAAATGATTGGAAGAACCTTGTTACACAACCGCTGCCTAATAATTTACCTTAGTCAATATTACTTTTCCCTTCCACAGAAAAAAAGTTTTAGATAGATCGATTATCCGCTACTCATTCGACGTGTTTCTGATGAACTATTTGAATCAATACATGTGTGTGTATTATTGCGAGCCTGTAAGTAAACTGACTCAAATATTACAAAAATAATTAGTGACAAGTGCGACCTGTTTCTAATTGATTGGTTGAATTTAGTTGAGCATAAAAATCACGCCATTGTTAAATAACCAATAGGATGATTTTTTTATAAAACTAAATTTACTTTTTTTCTTTGCATATCTAAAAAAACATTTATTTAAGAATAACCAGCAAATGCCAAGTTTGAATTACTGAATGCTTGGATTATTAAAGTACTTTTGATTATTTGTATTAATACACTAGTTTCTAAATATGTAAAACTAATGCATTTTATTTTAGTAGAATTTAAATAATCCCAATCAGTAGAAAGCTGATCCATTATGGAATTCGTCTTTAACCAAACTTAGAAAAATGGCAAATATTTGAATAAAGCAAGGGAAACCAATAATGTCCATGTTCGTCAAAAATCGGCTCCCTGTGGGAAAATAAGACCGCGTCTATAACCCCCGGAGATAGCCAAAAATCTATTTCCCCGGAATTATATTTAACATTTACCCTTCCGTAATAGCAAAATAACAGAGAATTTTCCATTTATTGTGAATAATGCGTTTTAGGACGGCTTGGATATCTTTAATGCGGCTTAATATTAATCAGGTTACAGCATTTTGAACAAAACTCTTTGTTGGCAATTTTAATGTCACAGTTTATATCGGAGGAATTATAAGAAACTAATATCAATAGTGGACATTTATTTTAACTGTTTAATGGTAAAACTTTGTTTAAACGGTATTTTTCTATATTTGTCGAAATTTTAATGCTTTTTGGTAATTTTACAAGAATCCCGGGGATATACCCCCAGTGGGGAAAATATAGTGATATAAACACATGATTCCCAAATAAACCATAATAGCACATACCTCATTAACATTTATATTAATTGAAGCAAATAATTGAAGCAAATATCTATAAACAAACCTTGTCTATTAATGATTATTAACTAAAGTTCATAGAAAACAGGAATATTAATATTTAATCTATATACAGTTGAACATAGATGTTTAGTAAAACAAAGAATATACAACGCTTTTCAATTAACTACAATATAATAATTGCTTTATGTGAAGATGTTACAATTGCATAATATAAGAGGTCTACGCGACAATTAGAATGCGTGTCATACTGTAACAAGATAATATACTAGGAAGATATAGTCCGCAATATTAGGAATATAAATTCACTATAATTGACTGCAAATAAAATGAGCCAAAATACAGCGAAATAAGAAATACAATAAGAGTGGGTTGTTCAAATTATAAGCATGGTTCGCAAAAAAGAATCGGAAAATTTGTGAAGATAAATAAAAAATATGAGCTCTAATTTATTTATTATTAAATAATATAAACAAATCTTTAAAATGTGTACAACAACTTCTAGAAAAAGGACTCTTAAAATATTAAGTTAAGTAGTAAGCACTATATATTTTTTATACCTTTAGCTTAATTCATAATAACTATAATATATTTTGCAATTGTTGCGATTGAACAAAGTAGATTATAAAAAAAAAATGGAATTATAATTACTTGAAATTATAAATATATTATGAAAAGACCACACACACCCCTTTATACCCTTATCAGATTTACTGCAATTTTGAACGAATACCAAGGACGATTAAAATTTTCCACGAAAGGAAGAATCACGGATATGTATATATTAATTAACCTACTGAAAACTTTTAAAAACTATTACAAATTATGTAGAAAATATATTTTTGGTATAAATCTAACAAAACGTCGTAGCTAGCATACAACAAAGCAATATTTACAATAGGATTGATTCACTGAGAAAGATTATGAAAACACAAACCTATGCACTTTATGATATATGACTCAAAATGAGTTCAATTATCAGGTTAACTGTCTCATAATATAATTAAATTTCAGAATTTGACATCCTTAACTTTTTCTTATTAGTGATGCTATCGTTAACTTGCTTGTGGCTACATTAAGAATTAAATATGTAGTTAGGCTTTTTTAATTTTCTCTCCAACTATTGAATAATGACTGAGTTTTCAAGTGATGGCTGTGACGCATATCAGCTAATTAATTAACAATTAATTATGAGAATTATTTGACTAGTTTGTACTGAACGTAAATAACAAGTTTTCTGAGTGTATAGTAAGCTTATTATAATAATTATCGAAAAGAGAAATTAATATCACAATTGAATTTATATTCATGAGAAAATTTCAGGAATTATAAATATTACTAAGTAAATGCTTAATTTTATAAGCGTAGAACCTTGCTCAAATAAATGTCTAAAAATCCTCAAAATGTCTAAAGTAGGTAGTTGTTACGAAAGATTATTTCGCAATATAAATATTTTAATTGCTTAAATAGCTTACAAAAAATAATGCATTATTTGTCTGAAAGCAATAAATATATGTGCAACGATAAGTCACAAAAATAATCATCAAGGAATGATGTTCTCATTGGTCGTCTCCTATATGTAGGTCTACAGGAGGCTGCCCACACAAAATATTCAATTTTATATTTAATGAATTTAAAAGTTTTTAACTAGTATGGTACCAATTCTGTTTTTTACGTTATTAGCAATATATATATATATTAGTAGTATATGTGGAGTGCGTCTCTGGGACAGCTAAAAATAGTAACATAACTCATCGCCCCGGCCCCCTAATGCCCTATGACTCTTCCCCTAGGCCCTGACTCATCACCCCCCACAATTGTAAAATGATTTTTAATCAATCAATTCTGAACCAATTAGAATCGAGTATTTGTTTTTTGGTTGCTATGGCTTCCCATTGATCGATTTAAACAAAATCAAGATCGTTTCCGATTAATTCAAAATCACAGAGTTCGATTTTACTAATTAAAAATTGATCAAAGATACCCTGATAGTAGTAATCAATCATTCAACTACAATTATTGATTTTTCCAAATACGATGCATTGTAGCCATATAATGCCAGATACGGGTGGTTTAATGGGAATTCCGACTAAGTCGGAGTTATTGAGTTCGATTTTGAAAATTAGAAATCAGTCAATTAAAACAAAAAAACAATTATTGATTTTTTTCAATACGATGCGTTGCAGGTCTGATTCGCCGATCACGCCGACTAAGGCAAGTATAGAAATTGTTTTGAGATATACTACTAGTATGAAAGTTCGATACTATAAACATACTATAATTATACTATAAGTATACTTCTTTCAAAACATACGCAGGCACATTGTTGCATTTAAATCTAAGTATTTTAAAGTTCAATCTCACTTATTTCCGTGTCTGAAATTATATCAATAAATTTTAACACCCTAAAATACTTAAACTACTAATTCCATAAACTTCTAAATTCAAAAAAAAAAATTGTGGGAGCGGGAGGTGATGAGTCAGAGATTCTAGGGGGGAGTTTCGAGTTCGGTTTCAGGG
>JAUZND010018363.1:0-26454 GCA_034780555.1 Coelogynopora nodosa | reverse complement strand
CAAGTGGCTCAGGTGGCTCCTAATGAGCCATTTGAGCCATTAGTGGCTTATAGTGAGCCATCTTAATTTGTAGTGCAGAGTTGCCAGATATGTCCAGACTTCATCTGACATCTGGACATCCTGATTTTGTCCAGATTTAGAAAAGATTTTTTGAAAACTCAAGATTAGTCAAAAATGCAATAAAACATAGCCATGGGGGGAAGTAGTGGCATTTAAATGTTTTTTTTTAATTCTCACTGCATTTTTTGTAAAACAGTAAAGTATATATTTTTATATATGCTTTTAAATTTTAATTATCCACAAATTACTATGCTTATTTTCAGATATTATTTATTTTCTAAAAGAGAATATCTATTTCATTTGTTTGACTGCTTTAAAAATAATATTGCTAATAAAATATTTTACTTGAATTTAAAAAAATTGGCTTAATGATTAGAAATCCAGTACAAATTGGCTTAATGATTAGAAGAAATCCACACAAATTGGCAATAAATCTGGATGCTCAAAATTTTTTCTCTGCTTCATGGTTATTATGGGTTGCTCACTACACTTGCAACCATGGCATCCAGATTATTATTTCTTTATGTCTGGCAACTCTGTATTATATAATACATTAATTAACTTTTTATATTATATATTTACATCATAAAAATGTTTCACATAATTAATTAAATAAATAGATTAGGTCATCTCAAAGTTATTTATTTTAATATAACAAATAATTATATAAATGTTCAATGTCATATATATATATTAGTAATTAAATGTATTAATTAATTATAATTATACATTAAGTAAATATAAATATATAATAATAATAAATTAATTCTTATATATATTGTCATTAAATATAATGTATTGGATTAAATATAATAAAAGTTTTTATTATACTAAATAATTATTAAAATAAATTGCATTTAAAAATATTATATCAATTTATAATTTTTTATAATATTTTTTTATCTGAACTAATTAAATAATACCATAAAGTCAAATACAATGTCAAATTAATAAAAATTCATCCCTTTAATTAGCTGCATTTATTAGTTTCATTTTCACAATTTTAAACTGTTTTAAAAGCAAAGTATGAAAGATCTCCAATATATCTATATATCTTTAAATATTAAAATTGTAAAGACTAAAATATAGTGACCTATATACAGTGACCATATCATTTAAGATCAGGAATACCTACTTCTTTCCATTTAAATTATTATAGATCATGAGTATTGTTTTATGTAGAAATAAAAAGAAGTATTATGAATTATATATCAAATAAAAAATTAATTATATTAAAAAGTAATTCCTAAACAATTTACATTACTGATACCTAAACCATAACTAAGACATAAATATATCTGACATGAACAATTTAATGGAATATATTTTAAAATTTGTTATGATATAGTCTATAATAACTCCCTCTTTAATATATTTTACCATTTATTTTTTGATTTATAGTTAATATTTAATATTTAATAGTTCATATTTATATTTAAAACAGAATTAAAAAGAAACCCTCAATTTCATAATTCATTATTATAGATAAACACTGATATTAATTCCTCAAAACCTGATATGGGGGTATCCACATATACTCAAAATTTGTACCTATATTTGAATATACTAAAATTTTATGTCCATACTCGAATATACTCAACTTAATTCCTGTATGCTATTTTTGTTGGTATACATATAATTTTTGTAATAATCAGAATAAGTATGGTATATGCATTGTTTTGGTGTTTCTCACTTTCTTGAGAAGGAGTTAGTAAACAGTTTGAATAAGAATAATTAGTATGTAGTAATATTTGATGAATCCCTCAATAAGATTTTTCAAAAGTTCAAATGGACCTCCTTATAAGATTCTGGGGTGACAAAATACATAAAATTATCATGTTCCTTATTTTTAAAATGTCAGATGGCTACAGATCTTCTGAAAGCATTTTGTAAGTTATTAGAATCTATGTATCATTAAAAGATTGTATCTGTTACTATGGATGGCAAAAGAATTCTGCAGCTGAATAAGGCACTGCATTGAAGGAGTTGCATGAAGAAGAAGTATTAGCAGTATAATTAATCAAATTTCCATATTATTATTTATATTCATATTAGTTATGTATACTATATATAATTTCACTCTAGATACTATAATGGAATTAAGGATGCATGTTTATATATATTATTAAAAAGATTTATTATATATGTTTTAATTACTTGTATGTTGCTCATATGTTCTTACATTATAGCTATACTACGTGGTTTTATTTATTAAAATTATGATTTTGGATCTTGTTGTTTGGATCTTATTAAAGGGGGCCATCCATAAATATTGATATGCATTTTTTCATACTTTTCGACCCCCCCTCCCCCCTTCGATACGCATGCAATCGTTTCTTAAATCATTACCGATCATTTCGACAGAACCCCCCTCCACCTTTTTGTGTATCAATATTTATGGATGGCCCCTAGTGTAATTCAACCTAAGTATTTGATATGAACTACATCACTTTTTTATTGGACATTCATCAATTTTACTTTTATATCAATTTTTTATATGTACTTTATTATTAACTAAACAAAAATAGATTTCTGATTGTTTATAATAGTTTAATGTTTGTAACATAACCATTACAATAAAACAAATTAAATTAAAATTATAAACAAGTATACCAGCAAAAATAATTAGATTACTATGCAATAATACACATCATTTATTTTGTTTTATGAAATATACAGACTTGTTCTAAATTATTGCATGTATGGTAAATATAATCAAACTACAGTATATCACTATTATAGGTTGTGTAAAAATAGCATTATTTTTATTTTTTAACAATCTCAACAATAGACTATCACTTAATTTAAAAAAAAACCTGTTTAATCTTTACCAAAAGGAAACCCATCTGAATAAACTTGATCTTAAATTAAGAAACAATATAAATCAGAAATTTAAAACAAAATATTTAGGTCTGTATATTCAGGATTTACTTAAACTGGAATATTCACATAAACAACACAATTAATAAAATAAACAAAATTATTCTATTAAAAATATACTTCCTGATGATAAATTAATCTTAATATATAAATAATTTTTACTTTCCAAACTAAATTTTGCATTATAAATATATTGAAGAAAAAATAACATATGGTTAAACAAATCACCCAAAATTTATTTTCTACAAACACATTACATAAAAATCACAAGCTCCTAAAATACAGGATCAAACCAAACTCAGATTAGCACCATCAATACATAAAATAATGTATTTACAAGATAATAAACTTCCATCATGTATGGGAAACACAATTAGAACACATGAAAACATTCATCAAAGACAGACAAGAAATCAAATCTACATTTTCTAACAGTATCTGCATAAAACTATAAAATAAAGTAATTGATGACACTTTAATTTTTTGGAACAGCACACAAAAAAGTATATACAAATAGTACAAAAATTAAATTAGAACTGACAAACTATCTCCAAATGTAATACTAGAATAAATTTATGACACCTACAATATTTATTGTGCATGTAAAATAGACTACAACTATATGGTACACTTATTTTAGTTTTGTTTTCTTCAAACTATATGTGAGACACAAACTAATACGTTTTTTATCCTTTATCTGAAGTATAGATATTTATAACAATTCATTCATTTGATTTTTATTTGTTTTGTAAACATACCTTCTAGTTGTGTAAACATACATTTTTTACTATTTTATTATAAAAAATATTGATTGAACTATAAAATTATTGTACAAATATTTTACTATTTTAAAGACTATGTCTTATATATTAAAGCACTTTTGTAATTATATACATCATATTGTAAACATTATTATTATACTGTAATAGCATATGGAAATGTTTATTGTAATTGTAGCCAGCTAAATCTCGAAAGAGCCTCTGGTTCACATTTTATGTACAGCCAAAAATTGTATTTGAACAAAATAAAGTATTATTATTATTTATTAAATTTTTTTATTGTAAACAGTTTATTCTACCTTAATATGGAAATGTTTTCATTCTTCGTTTTCAAATTGAATGGTAAGCTGGTCTGTATATATATGAAATTTCATGATAATAAATACATACAAGTACACAATAACTTAGTAAATACATATGATTACAAAATACTATTTAAAAAATAAGTTTTAATAGTGGATCCAGGGGGGGTCCTATGGGATCATATATGGCTTATCCTGAAAATATAATGTTCTTAAATAAAATTATCATTCCCACTGGAAAAGTATACCAAACAGAGTACATATGGGTGCTTAATGCATAACATAATTATTTCCTAGTGAGAATTGTATCATACCCTAACTATCTTTACTTAATTCCTAAATTATATATTTTAAAATATTTTTGATAATCTCTTATCGAAATATAAAATTTTATATATTTATTCATATATTATAATAAATATCATTAAGTAAATTTAAAGAAGAACGGTTTCAGTTCTTCATTTAGTTGTCTATACCAAATTGGCAATGTAATTGTAGTAATATTAATAGTTACATTTTATTAGTAAGACAATTTTTATTTATTTTTATCAGATTTATTTATTCAAAACATAACCTCTAAATTATGAAGTATAGATATTATTTATAAATATGTTATTATATTAATTACAATAATATATATAAGGTAATATATATATTTACTTCTATATATGAATACATTTTTTTTACAGTTAATATAAATATATATATATTTTTAAGGTGATTTTAAAGTATGTTAATGTTAAAAAATGTTATACTACTAATACAATTTCTTTATCTATGATAGTAATGGCAAATAATATATAAAAACCTTAAAATGAAAATGCTACTTCAATGTTACTTAAAAGACAAAAAAATATATATATATTTAAAAATATTAATTTTTAGTTAATGCTATTAAACATTAATTAATGCTATTTTATTAGTAAAATTATATATAAAATTTATAAATTATTATAATTAATATAATCACTTGCTTATAAACATTATCTATTATATATTGTGATTACATTTTATGTGATTTAAGTTTTGATTGTAATTCTTTTTATTGAGGATAATGGAGAACTTCTAACTTAAACAGATTGTATTAATATTTACAGTTCAACTAATAATATGAAATTACAGTTAAAATATTTAGATATATTACAAAATGAAAAATGTATGTCTGTATTTAGATTATATGTTTACAGTTTTCACCCTGGTCATCACCTAAAGGGTTTAGTTCAGAGTCAATTCACTCTAGAACTTCTTCAATTCTATCTTGATTAAAGTAAATATATAATTTAATATACATCCCAAGAGTTAAAATCTGCTCACTTACTGAATCAAACAAGAAAACAACAGAATACCATGTATGTTAACTTAATTTTCTTGTATACCACACTTTCCTTTTTAGATTTTTTAAACAAATTGTTTTTCTTTACTACACATTGTTACTTTTACTTATTTTTTATTATAATTTTTTATCGAAATTACATATAATAATTACAAGTAGTACACAAACTAATAAAAAGCTGATATATTTGGTTAAATCAAACAAAAAAATAATAAGAGTATAAATTGAAAATCACTTGATATAATTAAGAGAAATTATAAAGTTTTACTTTATTTCAGTGAAGCTAATTACACTAATGAAAATAATATTAAAATGACCATTCTAGATAGTTTGGCCCAACATGACATGATAAAAGGTCTAGAATATTTTTTATACATAACTTTAATTCTCTAAACCCAATGAATTATTATAATTTTACTTGATTAAGATGCAATTATTTATTGTGCATATTTTGCTTAATTATTTATAGGCACAGGCTAAGTAATTCATGAGTGATAGAACATTTTGAATAAAATATGGTTTACTATGTTACTTTTTGCTGACATTTCATAATATTTTTTTCACTATGTATTTTTGACCAATTTATAAAAAATTTGTAACGTGTAAAATTTGTAAAAATTATTCATTTTTAATGACAGAAATAAATTTTAAACTGTTTTAATTCCATTTTAAATATTTAAAATGTTATTTAAAGATTCTGGAAAAACAAATTGTCTAGTATTCTTTTACAACATAAAACATGTATTTCAAAAAATACATAATATATAGATTCATTTTGCATTACATTAGTCATAGATGTTACTTTGTGATCTGAAGGCAACCACTTTGGTTAAAGTATTAATAATTAATTACAAAATAAGTGTATGTTAAAGATGTTGATATATCTATGAATTTTCCCTTAATTTATTTTTTCTATTGACTAAATTTTAACATTTTAAAGTTTTTTGTTATTCATCTGCTCCTTTTCGAAAGAAGTACCAGTTAAATTTTAATTTAAAAGAATTAACGTTTTATGTTACAGTTCAACGTTTTAATATGAATAATGTGTAGTTCTTTTTTTTTGTTAAATATGCAATCACTACTTATATAAAGAGTTTAATTATCAACAATTCAATCTTTTTACATGATATATAAATTGTTATGCCTCACTGATCTACTTAGTTTTATTTAAATCAATTTGAAAGCTTTGTGATTTTATGTTATCTGAAAGTGATACAGGGGCTCATTCGTTTGTTTTGAATAAACTCATCTAAAGGCATTTTTTGGAAAGATTCAATTAAAAATATATGTTTATAGTATTTATTCTTCACACATATTTTTCAGTCTAAATTTATATTTTATATATCAAATTGTGGAATATTTTAATATTAATCCATTATAACACTGCCTAAACTATTTATTATGGTGATTAATTACCATAACAGTGATTTTTTATGTTAAGAGGATTTATTTTATTAAATATAATAAATGATTATATATTTCTAATGTAAAATTAATCACCCTAAAGCCCCCCTCCCCCACACGAGGCGATAAACAGAGACACAAGAAATTACATTGGCTGACGAAATGTCTTGTGTCATATGTCCCGATTGCATCGATGAAATGTCTCGGGAAATGTCCATCTGTGTGGTATCTGAGCGATAAAGTATTGCAGTTGAGTGACAAATTTTAAATATCAGTTCAGTTGAAACATAAGATACCAAACACTTAAATTCAAATCAATATAAAACGATTATTGATTTTTTAAACAGTTGATTTATGTAAAAATAGGCGAAATACCTACGGCTACTGTGCATACAATATATACATTATGTCCGACCGTCATATCAAATCATAATCCGAATACCTTTTGATTATACGTTCTAACTGCCAAATATGCCAAAACAAGAAATTAAATTAGGCCTTAAGCCATCTAAAAAATTGATAGAACTATACAAATCATTCCCTTGTTTATGGCAAGTAAAATGTGCCGAATATAGAAACAGGGATAAAAAATGTACGCATAGAATGAGTTACTACTATTTATAAAAGGACATGGGATCTCTCATTAATGTCCACGTTTTTATAATATTTGGAGAAATCATATTTAAAATTTCGTTGAAATTTGATAAATTCATACGCAAATAATTAAAATAATTGTCAGGCTCCTCATATACCAACTCCCGTAACAGCTGCATGTAGGAACTGGATGTTATTTTCCTTAACCTTTTTTTGTTCAGAATTTTCTTTCTTTTTTATTAAGCTATAGCAAAATAACAACAATAGCCGCCTTTTTTGTTTCGATAAAACCGTTGGCATTTTGGTCTTAATTAAATGGAGTTGTGATTCACAATCATATTAACAATAAATTGTACTTATCGCTTGCGTCTTGTGTCCCGTTTTATCGCTACGTGTGTGGTTACTCAGACACAAGCGACAAGACATTTGATGTGGGACATTTCATCGCTTGTGTCTTGTCTCGTTTTATCGCTACGTGTGGTGAGCGGACATTTCATTGGCGATGTAATGTCTTGTGTCCCTGTTTTATCGCCTCGTGTGCGGGGGGCTTAACTGATGGAGTTACATATACTTTATTTAGCTAAAGTTATAAACCTGTATATAATATATACTATTTATACTGATTACCTGCATGTGGTTTAACACCAACAAGAAATTGTTTATCTCCATGGATATTATTTAACTAATTATAACTTTACATTCTATGATTTTAGAATAATGATTATTTTTAAGATGGAGCAAATGTCCAGATACAGTATGATGGGTAGGAGTCTGAAAATGAGTACATGCATGCATATGGTAGAAGAGAATAGAACATACTATAGTTTTTTCATTAGTTAAATGGATACTTCCATAGATAAATGTCTACTAATTTTGTTTTAAACACATTTATATTTTATAATGACTAAATTTACTGATATAAGCACCAACTATAGTATAGTGTTGTCTCAATTTTTAATGTTTGCGATGGTATTTAGTGATGACATTTCTGTTATACCTTAAATGCTTATTTGTCTATTCTGTCTCCTTCTGTATCTTTTTGAAATAATAATAGGAGTAAAAAGTCTCCTTCCCTACTATTAATTAAATTGAAAAATGTATCAATAAAATCTTGGCATAAATTATACGTTAAAATATATTGAAATTAAAATGATTTTGTTAAAAGTTGTTATGAAAAATGAATAACTGCTTTTATGTCAGAATAAAATCCTGTTTTTTTCTGAGAAGCAATCAGTTTGGTTGTGATTCTAATAATAATCAATAATGTGTTGGTAGTATATTTTCATATTGCTCTACTAAGTTGTATATGTACTTATATGTCATATGTACTTATAGGTATATGTATATCTACGCGTATTGCAGCTAGTGAGCACTATTAACGTTTTAGTCTACATTCTTTCATATTATGTAATATTCGACATACTACAATACTTATTACAGTAATTGGTTTCATTCATTCTATTCTATTGCTTTCTGTTAATACGACGTGTTTTGTGTTTTAATAAAGCTTATAGGTTGACAAGCAAATACTTCTACTTTATTACACATTTAATTCCGTGTTTGGTTTCTAGAGGAAATAAAATTAATTTTCCATTTTCTAAAAAAGGTTCTTATTAATATTGACATTCCCGTTATTAAATACAGAAATATTAGTCCTCCGATCGTATATTTTTAATTCATTGATCAATTAAGGAGAATAAGTACGATCCGTCTATTTCCATGACTAAAAAGTATCCAAGAGGCAACTTCCAATTATACCTATATGTGAAGATGACTATATATCTGGATATATTTTTAATTAAAAATAATTTTCTGTGAAATTTCAAAGTTATATTACACCTACATGTATTATAAAATATAATAATTTTGCCGACGAACGCGATAAGATCCCATTATCTATATGTCTACATCCAACTAAGAATATGGAAGACATATATTCGAGTTGTATCGATCCATTTCATCCTTTGCTTTTTGAAGACACAATCCCCATTCTGGAAATTCTCTATTGTTATATTTTTTCTATGTCTGTTCCCACATATTTAAATAATACCTAGTGTGTTTGTTCTCAGTACACATTCGTTACAAATAATGTATTTAAATAATTTAATTTGTTTAAAAATATATGTTCACCAAATTGTGTTACAAGCATTTTCTTTCATATAGTTTGGATAAAAAGAATTATGCATTACCCTTTATATTTAATTTAGTTCAGAACTTCAGACTATTATCTAAATAGTGACCAATTTTTATTTTTTTTACATAATTTAAAAAATATATATTCTACTTAATTTTTACTGCCTGTACGCAAACACATTTGTGTGAATTTTATGTAGATTGCATTTCGAAATATGTTTTTCGCTTGTGTAGGAGCGACTAGAATGCTCTTCAGCCGTTTCCTGCATCCCTCTCACTTTCGGCTTATGGGTAAATGTCGGCCGTTATTCACCAAATCGAATGGGCCATTGCAGGGGAACCAAGGAAAGAAGAAGGGTAGCCGCTGGGTTCTTAGTATATGTAATCAACTCACACCAGAAGAGAGAACATACCTCTTGGAAGAGTTAGTGAGACGAAACGAGGGTTCGCCAGGAGCACAACAACTACAGACGCCACCTCTTACCACGAAACAATTAAGACTTGGTGAGATAAATTCTGTTTGTTTTGAGTTTGCTCAACCTTTGAAAAGGGACAGGTAAAAGATTTTAATGGTAAATACCGCTGAATCCACCACTTGTAATCACTTAGCTTGAGGCAAAATATCAGATTTTTTTTATAGAATACATACTTCACATAATAATGTTGTTGTAATCAATAAATACATATTGTGTTATAAGTCTAAAAATTACAAAAAAAATCATGCTGTAACTTGCAATCTCAATTATGTGAAAGTATAAACAGGTAGTACAAAAGTTTTTTTATTGTGATTTCAAATAAAGATTATATTTTTATATAGCGTTGCAAGTTGTGCAGTCAATGGCAGTAGCGCTTTACAGTGTACAAATAGCATTTATAAGTAATAATTAAAATTATAAAAAGATATGCTTATCTAAGACGTGTAAAACATTGTACATGTACATTACATACTATAAAAGCTTATTACACGGAAATATATAAGTTTATAATTTTAGCATTTTTCACAGTCAGAAATGTCCCTAAGGGAATGTAGTAGTGGTGGGTTCTGGTACAGCTGTTCTTTCGTGATACGATCCTTCCACCTTTAACACTCTGGTGTAAATATGATTTAAAAATTTCCCCATATCCTTAGTGACGTGGCATACTTTTGATATAATCTATTCTCTTTTATAATGTCTCCATTTTACTTAGATTTTTATACATTTGCGAGCTTGTTCTCATATAAAATGATTACTGTCAAGGGGCTATTTGATCTTAAAATTAGAGATTTTTTCAATTAGACTTCGATCTTCCGGGACTGTCTCGGATTTCATAAATTTTAAGAAAAAAATGTTGTAAGTTTTTTGTATTTATAAATGCTTGATATTGGAATCAAGCACTTAAAATAACGAAGTACACTGTCCTACTATAATGTGGCTGTCGTTGAGAGTTTGTCTCTAGATAATTGTTGATTTATGGAAACCTCTGCTTCAATTCATGGCACCACAATTGCTAGAACTGGAAGAAAAGATTCAGAAGACAAGACGTAAAAAACAAGCCTCTGATCCAAGAGATGTTGAAGAAATCATTCCATCCTTGTTTTCTAGTACGGATAACACAGAGATTGAACGGTAAACACAATTTTACACTCATCAACGTCTGCTTCGTATCATTAGCTTTTTGAAAAGTAAGACTTCTGCAGTCTATTGCGAATTTATTCTTTGGTTTATTGCAACTGTTGTTCATTTCAGAAAGTTGAACCTCTGCTACACATTACCAATAGTCTACTTCCGAATTTTTTTGGTTTTGCTACCGTTACATTAAAGCTTCAGCCCTTCACTAACTTGAGAAATGTGTACTATATAATAAGTCCAAATATCCAACGCTAATTAATTTTTTTGTTGGCGACAAGACAAGAGAACGATTAGATAAGATGCCTAAGTATGATCAGATCGAGGTTGAACAGTATTAAGTCTTTCTATATTGCTGTTTTGGAGTAAGTGAAACTTCCCATTTATAATTATATTTCTTTATTCCTACATGCAGAAATTGCTGTTGGCGCAGAATATAGTAATTGTGTCTTGGACTAAGTTCAAATTATTTTTGTCTCGTCTACCTAAGAATTCTTGTTCCAAAGATGATTTCCATTATGGATTTCGTCGCTATCAAACATTTCCACTACAAGTTGAGTTAGCAATGAATTGTGACGAAGTCTGGCACAATCGTCGATTATGGAAGGATATTGATAAAACTTTTCCTTATGTAAAAAGTTGTTTGTGTGATGCTATCCATTCTGTCAACACGACACAGCAATTCGGATTCCGAACGTGTAGTTAGCGCCATACATGAAACAAGGATCGAATCCCGTGCTTCAATAGCCATTTCTACTTTACAGGCTCTGTTAATAAAGAAATGGTGCCGGGTGGACGTGATTCCATCAGATTCCATACTTGCTAAATGCAAAAGAGCTACGATGGCCTTAAAGCTAACTCATATTTATTTAAATTTACTAGTGCTGTATATGTATGTTTACTATTTAACCCATCTTGGCAGGTCTATCATAAAACTATTATAATTTCTTCTCTTATCATATTATGACTTTTTTGGGGACTCTATGTCTGATGATATTATATTATGTACCTACCTTAATTACATTTAGAACTAAACTTGGTAGTTTCACGTTAGCGTACTTTGTTTACTATCTGTATTTGCCTTGTATCTTATTGTTATTATTATATTCCATAAAAAACAGTTATATATTAAATTATTTTACGTGAATGTTTTGTCTGTGTTTTTCAGTCCTTTTCGCTCATTCTCTGCCATTTATTGGATTTGGATTTTTGGATAACGCCATCATGATAGTGGCGGTAAGTTGTATCAGTATCTTATTAAATAACCATTTAACTTAAATAATAAAATTATTTATTAAAATAACCAGCAATTTAAAATAATACTCATGTAGCATTTATACTACTTATAGTAAATTATAACTTATTTATTTAATTAGTATAATTATAAAAATATATCAATAAATATAGATCTTGTAATCTGGAATCAGATGCAAAAAGAATCAAGTCAATTGGTTGGTGCATTGAACAAAAGTTATAGCTTTAACTTAAGTTTATGACGTAATCAGGTCATTACAATTATACAATTATACCGATCGAAACTTAATTTGATGATAGGAAGTTTGGTTTTCCAGCACCCCCCCCCCTCTCCACGTAGCAAACAATAAAAATTATGTCCACATACGAAGAGTTAAAATCAGTGTGACCTACTATTTCTCTAGTTTTGTTAGTTTAAATATAATTGTTTTACGATAAATAACCTTATTTATCCTAATTATATTTGCATTAAATAACACATTGAAACGTATTTACTTCATTATTATTCAAAATTATTTACTGGTACAGTTGCTAGGTTTCGATGTACTATGTTTACTGTACTATTTCACACATTTTCATCATTTACAGTGTATTCTGTATACTGTCTTACCTACAAACGGAATTCGTATTTCTAGTTTTGTGATATCATATGGATGCTGTGAATTTTATAACAGTCTACTCCACATAAGGTTATAATTATTAGTGCGCGCGCCGTAAAATGAAATACATCAACTATTACAATAGCACGGTTATTAATGTACATTCATTTTATAAGAAGATTTGAAAGAGAAAAGTATACTCATTACTCAACTGTATAAGAACTTTCAATAAAATTCTGATAAAATAAAGCGCAGCGTAAAAAATACCTACGTGTTATTCAATGCAGTATAGAGTAAAAAGTGATAACTTGATTAAAGTTAGATCTTCAGAAACGGTTGCTCACAGATAAATTAAACACTTTCGAGTCTACCAATTTTTGACATAACTGAACAAATTAATCAAGCGTCTATTTACAATTATCGATTTTGTTCACTTTGTAAAATATTATAATCCGTTTATATAATCAATGTTATAATCCGTTATAACACCAAAAGAAATACCCGACTATCAGAAGGTATGTTTGTTAATTTATACATATCATTGATCACGATGAAGTTACGCAATAAAAATGCCAAATCTCATAAACTAAAGAGTTCTATAAAATTATTATTCATACAATGGTTGCTTTAGGGTGTGTTTAGCATCCATTAATTAGAAAATATGACGTGAATTAGTTCCAATTGATTCTGAACGATGACGACGACATTCTAGATTCAGATTTGTCAACCTTAAAAAATAAGTTTATTGATTAATTTGTAACTTTTATAAATATGTTATATGACTTTTTATTCATTATTACTTCTAAATTAGTAAGCGGTATATATTATGTGCTATACAATAATAGATATTGCAAAGTGTACATTTTATACTAATCTCGTATGTAGATAGTTTACACAGATAGGTAGTTACTTTGTAAGTATATAATTAGTACATAAGTTGATCAAATCATTGCAATAATTCATAGTAACTGAACGTAGACTTCAGTATGCTACCATACCTACAAATTCAATCCTATAATACTATAAGTATTTGTATATATATAGAACTAGTTCGCTTTTAACCATGTTTATGTTTTATTGATTTATGCTGTCACATTTTATACCGGTAGCCTGCTTATAGCAGCAATTGATAGGCGATGTATTTTATTGTGGCAAAATATAAATGACACTATAGGAACACCAGTTTACTCCTAAATTTAGTTAAAATAATCTGTTTACTTTTTAATTTGGGGACTAAACAAAAATGGTAGTATTTTAAACAAACAATTGGAAAACAATGTTATACTTCATGAATGGCAGTTTACTGAACTCTTAATGTATACAACATGTTAAGAAAATGTTTAGGATAATTCAAACCAAATAAATATACTAACTTAATTGTTTTACTGATCTAATTATTATACATTAATTTGTTTTATGCACTGATTTTCTCATACTCATGAATTCTCCAGTAATATATGTAACGTAGTTAGAAAGGTTGAATATCTAATGCATTAAATTTGAGTAAAACTGTTTGTTAATGCATTTTCACAGTAAGAGACAGGGGTTGTAGATTTAAACAACTAATAGCTTAATCAATGTTGATTACACAATGGGTTTCTTATTCATCCAATTCATTGAGTCGATTTATGAATAATAGGTTCTGTTGGTACATGAAAAACTGTTTTTGATGTTACTAATGTTTAAAAGTTTAATATTGAAATTCTTTAAAAAACATATTTCATAACGTAAAACTGTAATAAAAAATTATAAGTTATTTTTATAAAATATTATCGGAATAATATATACTAATTGAATGAGTGACGTATATTTCTAGCAGGAAAGTTATCATTAAAGGTGGTACACGACTGCTATCGAGTTTAAATATACCTATAAATATTATCGAAAAATATACTGACGAAGACTATACAGTTCTGTTCGCTGGAAGTAAACAAGATCAGTAATGAAACCTATCAATTCATTTTAAAGTACACTTTCGCGTAAACAAACACGGTGGTGCTTGCATGCGCATTTGGAAAATCTTGAAAAGTCGTAGAAAATATAGTTTAGTATAGTATGTTCTGAAATGTTTAGTCTATAATAAGTAATATATATTTTTAAAAATATGAATAATAAAATGTTTACTTTATTTAGAATATTTACAATTGAGTACGTAAATGGCTAGTCCTAATTTAATATATTTATATTTTGTTATTTTAATTTGAAAAGGCGAAAATTCCTTACTTGAAAGCTTATAGCAAACAATTGTATATACTTTCTGAAAAATTTAGTTAAAATATATACAAAAATATATGACTATATTTACGGATATACCAAGACAATATATTACAAAGATTACGTTTTTTCTATAACTAATTTAGTATAGAGTAACCGTTTTTAGAAGAGTCCAATAAAGTAATACTCTAATTTTTTTGTTTTTCTTCCAGGGCGAGTACATTGATCTATCTTTTGGGGCCTTTTTAGGAATCTCAACAATGGCAGGTATGTATATTACGCTCTTCAGACTTTTTGAATATCTTTTTGGTAGTCTGTATTTGATATATTTCAGCCGCCGCTTTGGGAAATCTTGTGTCAGACCTATTTGGTATTGGGTGAGTAATCCTATTTTTTTTTCTTTTATTTAATTTACATTTGTATGAGCTGCTCATTGAAAAAATTGTTCACAATAAACTGCATTTGACTAAAGCATAATGTTTAAAATAAATTCTGCTTTGTCGCATAAACTACGCTTATAAATATGTAGAAGTATTTCTCAATTTTATTGTTGAATGAGATTGTTAGTAACTAAGTTACACCATTTTTATTGTGCATTTTGCACGTACATATTTTGCCTTTAATTTATGTTTAACACAAAAAAATCAATAATTATAACGAATCTAGTGATAAAATTTAATTTTCGTTACTATAACCTAGTTACAACATTTTTATTGTGTAGTTTGTTCGTAAATATTTTGTCTTTATGTTCTGTTTAACATAGAAAAAATCATCTATATTTATAACGAATCTAGTTATAAAATAAAAATTTTGAGCAATAATGTTATGTTTTTCTATATGTTTGGTATTTTTATTGACACTAATTTGAAGAAAATCAGATTTAAACTGAACTGTCACACGTAATTAAAAGCTATTTTTCGTTAACTGATATTTAACTATACATAACAGATTATAAGAGAAGAGAATTTTTAGCTTCATGTTAGAAATGTTTGTCAGTGTATTTTGTCTTGTCAATTTATCTTTTTCAATTTTTTATTAAGCCATATAATTAAACCTGATTAACTTAATTTATGAAGGCTTTTTACGTGTTTTTTCTCATTGTCTATTAATTATTAATCTATTGAACGAAATTTTCTGGAATATTAGCTTACAATTAGGCACACTCAGACCCATAAAATATAAGTATACTAGCTCAGCCAAAATAACCAGACAATGCTCACCAGGATTAAAATACTTTTTCTGACTGTCGTGTATACTATTGCTTATTTTCCTCTTTTCTTTGGTGTGTATACGGTCTCATTTTTTGTATACTCGTTTCTTGGATACTCGTACGGTCAAGTTTTTGTCTTCTGTGCCTCTTTTTTCGTATATGCGCACTCTTACAAATAGATTACACTATAGTACTGATTCTAAATTATCGATTTTTCTGGTCAAGTATTTTCGCATATATGTTCCGATTGCTTCGAAGAAGCGTTTATTACATCGCATTATTTTGCCTGTAAGTTAAACGTCGTTTGCACTTGATTTTTTAATAGTAGCTATACATTATTGGTTTTTATCTCTTGCCTTTTCTGAAATAAATTGTTTACCATTTCTTGGTAGATTAACACACAGTAGAAGAGCAATTGACATACTTACTTTTGTACCACCGGTGCCATGCAATTATAGTCCGATTATAAAAATAATGAACGGGATAAAGAACAACATTATATTTTTTCAATAAGTTTCATGAATATGATTTACAGATTTTATTATAACTAAGGCATTTTACTATGTTATCGATCGATATTCACGCTTGACTTATACAGTACCCAAACTCCATCATTGATTTGTTTTTAATACTTTTGACATTATTCAAACGCCATCAATTTTTTTAAATTTTGTTGACCAACATCAGAACTCTAATCTAAAGTGTAATTTGGTTACATCGCCCTAGCAAAAACGCGACACGATTTTATAATATAATGATCTAATCTCTTAGGTCCCAATACTGCCCTCATGTGTGTCATATTATGCAGATGCATAACACACATCCGATTACTTGCTCGAAAAGAGCATGATGATAAAATTAACATTAACAGTTTTGCGATGCCCAACACTTTTTAGATATCGAAATAGTTCATGTATTTCTTCTCTTCATTTGAGATAGGCTTGTTGGAATGTGAAACTTGCACATGTTATACTGTGAAATGATGTATTGTAATTGCTATTTTTAAATATTAGATAATTAATTGACTTTTAAATAACATAGATTTTTTAAATAATATCAATGCATGATGCTGAAAGAATGCAATTTAAGGAACTATATTTTAAATGGTTGTTAGTAATATGGGTAAATATACTATTTTGCCAAGCTAAAAATAATACATACTTGAAACTTAGTTAAAAAAAAGTGTGACCGATCTTCAGGATTTATCCTTAACAAGCATTCTTAGTATTTTTGAATTCAACGTGCCACCATTCAGAACTTTCAGGAAGTAGTCTTTGGGTAACTTCTTCAAGGCGATGATACATTTGGAAATCAACTTCTTTATCAGGTTTATTACGTAAATAAATAGATGTAATGCGCTGCCATAAATTAGTAGGAACTAATTTAATTAATTAAACTAATTTAATTATAACTGTAACAAGTATACTACATATATACTAATTATAATATATGTATTTTGCACTTATATCAATTGAAATTAACTATGTTTTTAAAATATGATAGCTTGTTATACCAAATGGATTTGTTTAATATTTCACATTTAGTGATAGGAATTGACAAGAAATATTAATATTTCAAAATCCCTAAGTTAATACATAGAATCGAGTGAAAATATAATTTTACTAAAATATATATTTTGAAATTATATGACCACTCAGGCTGAAATGTTTACCTAAAACATAAGTAAAATGTGTTTTCTATCGTTCAGTAAAACTTTTTCTGGTCAGTTATATTTTATTATAATTGATGTCATACATGTTTAATGGACAAATATATATTTTAAAGATGATACCCAAAATATCGATTAACATTTTTTCGGGTTTACTGTTTTTGAGATAATATTTAAAAATATGTTTTGACTACCCAGAATTAAAAAAGGAAAATGTTAAAAACTGTTTTTGAAATTGCTTCTATAACCCAATATGCGAAAGAAGCCTATATACAATCAGTTAAAAATTGTATTAGAACCAAAGACTGTGGAATAATGTCTAATAATAAAGTCTATGATTAGAACTATTGCTAAACAATATAATAATGGTATATCTGATAGTAATTGTATAAATAGGTACAACTCTATCTGATAATAAAACTTCGTTTTATGTCACAATATAAAATATGAGAAAATCGATATGAAGGAAAGAATTCACTACATCTTGAAAGAGATAAAGAAGGCGAACTCCTACGATCCTAGTGCACCGTATCTAAATCAGCAATGAAGTCGATACTAACTGCGACGACGAAACCAGTGTTAAAGAAAGGGCAGCAAATATTTTGCTCAACAAAATAGCAGTGTAATCTGTATACGTATAATTTATATGTAAAAAATTTACAGATCTGAAGACTAGAGTTTAAAGATAATAATAACTGCAGTTTTCAGAGTTGTGTGAAGTTTCAAAATAAATTTGACTAAACGATTGTATTATGGTGTAATATTTGAAACTGTTTTAATTTTTAACTATGTTTGTAATAAACTATACAATACACAAATATTATTATTTATACAACATATCCTTCTTAAAAAGTTTATGGTTTCTTTCCATGGCATACATATTTTTTCAAGATTGTTCAAAGAGAAAAATGCGATTAAGTTAGATCATAACAAAAATAAAAAATAAATAAAATGGACAGTCACACAATATAAAAGCAAACCGAAGAGAGGAAAAAGAAAACATGATACACAAAACGGAAAGAAAGCTCAACATGAACTTATAAAAAACATTAACAATCCTACAAAGAAAGTCACAATAATTAGGAGAAGAGAGCGAGTAAATTGTTAATCTACTTTAATTTTGTTAAATTACATTGTTAAATAATAAATGGAATTATTCACAAGAAAAAAAGTTTTTATATACATCTTATATCCAAAATCGCTATATAAAAATTATGTTGCAAAATTGTTATAAAATTATGTTATATCTAACACAAAATATTTTGAATCTAATATAAAGTTAGTATGAATGTTACTAAAACCAATTGAGATGTATCATTCTGTCATAATGAATTAATTAGATTTTTTTAATCTTATTTTTTTGAAAAGTACAAAATAGCCAATTATAACTGCTGTGATGCTCGAATGGAAATAAACTCGGCATTCCTATTATTATGTGGTAGTATAAAATCAGGGGGATCGTTTTTCAACTTTATTGGTATCAATAGAGATTTATTTTTAAAAGGAGCAGCCCACATGAATGAGTTATATGTTGGTGGAATTATTTCTAGCCTTATAATCAATGTTTGAGATACTGTATAAAAAATTAAAATACGAAACTGTGATAAACCTAAAATATTAAGTGCGTGAAAGACACATTATTCTGAGTTCAATATATTTGTGTTATTGTATTCCTAATTCAAAGATTTATGTGGTTTATTAACAATGGTTAAGAATTAATGTTTGTAGTAAAATTACTAATATGTGAATTTGATATTTTTACTAAAATGAATCAACTTTGACTATAAAAAGGGCACTTCAGTTTCAAAGGGTGAGTCGTTCGCACCCAACGACCTCCCCTGGTGCACCGAATATAATTTCTTGCTTTACAAAAACTAGAACATTATTATTTTACAAACTACATTATCATCTATATTCATATTTCCATCAGATCGGTCGGATATGTCGAAATTTTGGCTGTAAAATTCGGTGTGGCACCCCCTCCACTGTCTCCAGAACAACTCAATCTTCAATCTACGCGTTGGGCCTCCGCACTAGTAAGACACAATTATTGTTTAAAATAATAATTTGTTCTCTTTACTGCGTTGATCTACGCGTCATGTTCTGTCTACATATCACATGTGCGGTTTTACTATGCGTGATCCAATTCTCACTGCAACCAATCCGCTAAAGCTACTGTTGTGAGGGCAGATGTTCGCGAGAGTCTATGTCACTGGAGCGGTTATGCATTAATATTATTTAGCCCAACACTGCTCAGGCAAATTATAACTGTAACTATTTCTGCAAAGGCCAATTGCTATATAAGCCAATATTTTATTAAGGAAATGATAGAATAATATAGGAACTTTAAGTATTATAAAAGGCGTTATAAAATAAAACAAATAGATATTATATATTCACTATTCTATGATAATTGCATAAAACTTATTTTTTGAACTATTAATCTGAAACAAAAAAATAAAGCAAATATATGTAAGGTTTTTCGTAAACTTACGTGCTATACATTATTTTTGCTTTTTTGAAAAGTATTTCCCTTGATCAATCACATTTGTGTGGTTCAAATCGATATTTTGAACGGTTTATTATGCTTCAATATTTCTTTTATACCCAATTACATATTATAATATAAAGGCCCAAGTATTTAAACTAAAGATACTTATTTTGGGTTAAAGGTGTACCATGGTCTATAATAGATTTAAAATACCTATGTTTCCTCAAAAACTTTGTGAAACAGCAATTTATTAAATATAAAATAGTTTAAAAAAATTATAACTGTTTTATTATTAATTTTTTACGATAATTTTTTAATAATATTTTCGACATAGTTTAAAATATTAGTAGTATATATTTTTATTATAAAATCGTTTGATGAAATTTATTTAAGAACAATCCATGATTAAGCATTAGATGTTATTTATACAGAAGGACATAGATGTGCTGAATAACGAATGAACATTTTTATTTTTAGTTAAAAGTATTTTTTTTCACTATTTACGGCTGTTCTAAAAGCGTCCTGTTAAAATGAAATATAGTGTAATTAAATTTCAGAATAGAATGAAAAATTAATTATTAAATAGAAAACATATTTCAAATATGTAAATATATTTTAAATTCAAACAAAATGATTATATATCAATTGTTGGAAAAATTAGAATTTATCTATCTTAAAAATCAATAGGCAATATAGTTTTTTTGCCGATAACTAATAGTTATCAATAGGCCGATAACTATTGATAGATATTATACATAAAATTGCACAATGTTATTTCTATACAAATTTAGAACATAGAGATATTCATCCACGATCTCGATTTATTGTTGGCATATCATCACGGATGTGGATAGCTTCTTTAATGTGTCTTAGCATATTCTAAAATTCTTACATTTACAAATTAAAAATTAGAAAACATGTATTTATTTTAATATTTTTTCGAAAGTTCGTTCCTTAAAATTTTTCATTTTCGGCAATTTAATTTTTACATAAATTTGACGACCTGTTACAAGATATCCAGCTTTTATATACTCCTCTTTATATTTGCAGGGTCGTGCACTTGGCATAACAATAGGTTGTCTACTCGGAATGCTTCCGCTATTATTCTATGATTTTGAATTAAGAAACAAAGAGGAAATCCCTGAAGAGAGATCAAAATGATTCTGCCTCGAGTTGTATAGGACATTATTATAACGTTGATAATTGAATTGAGTAGAAATCTTCCATTTAGCTTACCCACCACTCTAGGGGTTTATTCTTCTGATTTATTGTCGACATAGGCTCTAGCTCCTCTGTTGAATTGGAGCATACGATACTCTCTGCAATATACTTCTTAGTACCAAATACCGTTTGTGTTGGCTAATTTACGTTTGTAGATTAATTATCAATGAGAGTTTTATAGCTATAATAATTGATCATTTTTATTGACTTATTATTGACACAGTGACTTATTTTTCAATTGATATTTTGTATATATTAGGTAAATGTTTAAAATTATGGAATCGTCTTAGACATTGTTATTTATTTCAATGTTATGTACTATACGTGTGTTTTAAGACCTTCATCTGTCGATTTATTTTTAACTCTAAAAGGATCAAAACGGGGATTGTTTAAATCTTGTATGGGAAACCATATTTTAATAAACTTCTTTAATATTTGTTTTATTTTCATAGTTTCTAATAGTAAATTTACAATTAGATAATTGGGATTAAAATTGGGATACATTGATAATTTTAAAAACGTGTAGACAGATTTCAATAAATTGGTTGAATTATTCTACGTATATTTATGTTTAACTTATAGATAACAATGAAGTACAAATAGTTATAGCAATGCTTGAATATTTAAAATAGCGGTTGTGGTTTTTATTAATGCTCCATCTCCATTTCTATAAAGTAAAAACTTGTTCTGAGGTAATCATTTCAGTAAAATTAGTTTAATCAGTTAAATAATTAAAGTATTCTAATTAGGAAAAGTAGACCTTCCACCGTTTCGTTTCTTATGTGAAAATTTACGATAAAGCATTTTATATATCATGATAATTATCCTTCCGTTTTTATTATTAGATTTATATATATACGAAGAAGTTTGTTAATGTGAAAAATATGCCAATCGATACATATCAATTAAATAAATATATCCCACATACTGATCCTTCTAGTTGTTATCAAGTGTTCGATGAAAAGGGAAATATTGTTCCCTTTGTATCGTATTGAAATCGTGATATGGACGAAAATGTATAACTATATTAACCTTGTATATTTTGTGTGACTACTTTATGTTATAAGCCCTTTTATTATTTTTTTGTTATTTTTATCTATTTTATTATCTATGTAATCAATTTGTGTAATATTTCAATTTAATAACATAGTTGGGTAATTTAAACTTGTTTGCATATATTCTGCATTTTTATACTTTTTGGCGAACTTCTTTTCCGAAAATAAGGGAGTTTGGTGAAATAAAAGTTGAATTATAATTTTGTAGTATCGGATTGAGTCATCCGCCAACTGGCCATGAAAAAATTATACAATAAAAATAATCAGAGCGATATAACTTACATTACTTTCAATGTGTACAATACGTAAAATGCATACGAAAAATGTTTCTTAAAATAATTATTTTAAATTTGTATATTTGTAAAATGTGAACAATCAATTTTTCTCCTCTAAAATTATAATTTAAAGATTATAAAATTTTCATTTCATTAAATTAATTTAAGTGTGCGCTGGATCAATTATAAGGTGGTGTATATTATTAGCTGCGTTTTATTATTACGTAAATTTTCACATTTAATAATTTTTTAATACAGCGCAAAATCTTGAAATTGATATAATGTTATCGTATTACATATCAATCTAGAGGATTTTTTCGATTAAATATGCCTTTTTTTGTAATTTATTTACTTTAGTAGGGCCTATATAGCCACCATTTATAACGACACAATTTCTAAAATTTTGGTCTATATAGATTACTAATTATTTCCACCTGTCGTAATTAATAAGGTCGGATAAGTATGTATAATTATATGTCAAAATATTTGATAGTAAAAATAGTTGATTTTTAAAAAATTACTTTTTAGTCATTTAAGTTTTGTTTACTATCAAGGCGGTTGTACCCATCGAACTTTAACATAGGTTTTACCTATACCCACAAATGTAGAATTTAAAGTTGAAATTTAAAAATATAGTAGCCTTCGACAACCCATAAAAATATATTTGTTGTTAAACCACCGAAAAACGCCAAATAATGAAACGAACAAAATTTCACATTCGAGTTTTTGAATCTTTTAAATATATACAAAGCATGTAAAATAATAACAATTAGCTACTGTTAGGGCTTACACCAGTATTGAAAATACACACATAGGCCTAATACATACAATTTATAATGAAATAGTTATTTAAAAATAATTTAAGTAGCTAAAACACGTTCTGCTTATCTCCGGTTTTATCTCATTAAAATTATTGATTTCAGATCGAATAAAACTGCTATATTCAAAATATAATCTTATCATTCGGGACTGACGTTAGAATAATACGATTTAGCCAATCTATCTATAAAAGTATAGAATATTTAGCAAAACTATCTTGTTTTGACCTTTCTAAATAGACAAAAAATGAAGGTAAAATAATTATTATGAATTTGTGATATGTTTCTATGTTCTGCATGCATTTGTCAATTCTTATTATTTTTCATTAAATAAATCATATTTAGAGTGACAGATAAGCAGTCTTTGAATGACTGCTTCAAAATAATATAATAAAAACCAAATCAATTTTATAATACGTGACATCTAGAAACAAAAAGGCTAAAAATTCGTTCTTTATGCAATGCATACACTATAGCAGACAATTGGGATCGGGTATAAATTATATTAGTCGAAACAAAACTACAGAGAAATGTTTTTTTCATACACAAAATTAGCTACTTTTTGGGTGATTGATTGAAGGCAATCTATATAGCTAGAGCTGTGACATATTTAAGGGGTATGCCAAAATATATGCTTTTTAGAACATGGTATAATATACATACATAGATGATTGGTGTGTCATAAGTTCCTAATAGTTGTCTAAAAATCATTTTGTTATACACTATACATACCATCGACAATTTACTGCAGGTATAGGACCATTTCTACGACTAATATTATATAATAATATAAGTATGGAATAATTTCCTTAAATTTTATATTTTAATGACTAATTATTATTTCAGAAAAAATATTTCAAAATTCGTTATATAAGAAATGGCGGTTAGCAGCAAGTGTACGATAGAATACAAAATAATATAATAGCAGATTTCTTTGAGGGGGAACCTCCAATTTATATAGTAATCAAATTCAGAGAAGAAAAACTGTTCCGAACTGGCACAATATTTGATTTATGTCGGGTCACTGGACGCCGCAACGAAAGGGGTTGTGAAAGCGACAACGTTGAGACTTATCTATACTTGACTTACCTATACTTGACAGTATGGGATTCGGGTAGCAATCTTTAATTGTCTTAAACAATGGTCGGCAATGCATAGCTCATTTCTAAATTTATGGAAACATTATGATGTTTCTGCGAATGGAAAGTATAACTGTTAACTTTATCATTTTGAAAATGTTGTTTGCAATATATTTTAGAAATGAGATACATTTTCAAAATGATAAAGTTAACAGTACTTTCCATTCGCAGAAACGATATTATCCTAAATTTAGAAATGAGTTATTAATTCATTTTTTTAATACCCGAGAAAGTTTTGTATAAAAATGTTAATACAAATTGCACAACTCGATGGTATATATACGCCTGTTGATTGTACGCCAATCCCACTATTTGTAATTATCAATCAGTATAGTATGCAAGTACGATATAGAATTAGTTTTATAAAGTTTTTAATATATCGGAACATTTGAAAACGCTTAACAATTTTCGTTGTAGATTAGATAGAATATTACACCAAATAAGCTATTAATAAATTATTAGATATAGAAATTCATTAGTTAAATTCAATATTTTAGGTCAGTCACTGCCCACACAATTAAACAATGAGTTCCAGAATTTTTTATTTAAAGTTAACGCATTCTTGACCGGATACAAAATATCGTAAATAGTGTAAAGGCTACATCGTAAATTATAATAAAATTAGATTGTTTAACCAGCAAGTACGTTTTTTTAAATATTTGTATAGAGAACATATTTCATTGTCTGTGCTTGAAATTTCATGACTTTACTTCTATAGTATCATAGTTTAACTTTATTACAAATAGAAAAACTGTCAATTTTTTTTTTAAATAACCTATTGGGGTTCAGAGGGGACAAAATTATCAGGTGTCTAGATTACGTCACTTAGATTACCGAAAACACTCTTCACATTTTAATATGACAATTGTGGGAACAGTCAGAGCCAACCGACGCGAGGTTCCAAATATGCTGGCTTTCCACAGAAACAGAGTGCTACACTCAACGGAGCAGGCGCATAATAATAGTGAGGACGGATTTATGTGGCGAAGAGGAACAAGGCCGTCAACCTTCTTTCGACTACACCCACAAATAGACTGTCATTGACCAGGCAACAGACAAGCTCAAACCGGATGTTGTTCACTTCTATAATCGAACAAAAAGGTGTGGATGCAGCCGATGAACGTGTGGGACCATACAGCGCCAAGTTCAAATGTATACGTTGGCATGTAATACTTTTTTTTATAACATCTTGGATCTAAGTGCATTCAACGCTTTTGTTGTGCAAATGACCTTTCATCCGAAATGGAACAGTGAAATTATAACGCCGCCGCCTTTATCTCTTGGCACTGGGCATAGTGCGTAAGCACACAGAACGTCGCTAACCCGCCCCACCACCAGTAGCTGGACCAGCTCCCCCTCGTGACGAGCAGAAAAGGGTTCACTACGTGAGGTGCGGAAGCGACATCTGCATCAACCC
>JAUZND010018352.1:0-26458 GCA_034780555.1 Coelogynopora nodosa | reverse complement strand
TGTTTTACTATTCAAATTGCTTTTTTTGACGATTTGTTTGGGTTTTTAATAAGTACTACTTGCATTCCAGTCATCAGCAGGGAGACTAGGGTACCTGATGAGAGCTGAATAGCTCGAAACCGGTAGTGCTTTGTCTCCGTTGTTTGTACAGGCTCTGCGCTTAGTGCTTACTTATTACCTAGATAGGTAACCTTTTGTTGATAGTGAGGGGTCACATTAATAGGGGTTATATAAATCAAACTCTCTTGTAAGAGTACATTACCCCAAGCCTGTATATAAAACTATATTTAAACTTATTTACCCTTCTTTTTCCAATTTGATAACATATTTCACAACTGTTAAATTTGTTAATAGTTTAAAGGTTCTGTTTTAAAAATACATTATTGGCACGGAATGACGGATCACGTTTTTTATTACTGCGATGAAAGATATTTAGATGATGAGCATAACGGGGGATGATTAAGGATTACACATTTTGTAGGAAAATAAAATTAACATCGAGATATTAATAGACGTTTAATGTAGTGTTATCAGGGTAAATATATATTAAAAAGAAAGTCCCCAATTTCATCTATTTCTCGAGTATATCTTGGATACCATTCATTTATAAAAATTCAGATTTCGTGCAGTAAATGAACATTTCGTAAATTTCGACGCATATTTTTCACTGCAACAATACAATTGGCTAAACTTACTGACTAATTAAACTTCATTTTTTTCTTTTCTGTATGGTTCTTTATAAGTTTACAAAAAAAAAATAGTTTTCGTTCAATTAAAGTATGCGCAAGGTTCAACAAAATTGTGTTTTAAAGAATGACAAATTTCACTTCTATAGTACAAATTCTTGCATACTTAAGTTGTAGACACTTATTTTTGTAAAAAATGAAAAAAGTGAATGATCGACCGACCCTGATAATCATTGCTATGGTGATTATAGTTTTCAAAATAGACCGAGTGATTCTCACAGGTAAGCTACGATATTATTTTTGATGAAATTATGACATGTATAGTTATTTTACTTATTTGAATAATCACATTGTGAAATATTTGTTTTATTCATAATATATTAGTGAACAATTTAAGTTATTTGTCTAAATGTTTTTTGTAAAACAGGATGTGATATTGTTCGCTAGTCGAGGTATAAGATTTGTTAATACTCATAAATGAAATGTTAGTTTTATGAAATTATTTAAAAATGCATTTGACTTATTGCATGATTAATCGTTTTTAAAAAAAAATTAATGTGAAACAAAAAGTATCTAACAATTATACACAACATATATACTCCAGTAAAGTGGAATAGTGAAGCGGAATATGAAAAGTAGAAAATAAATTCAAATTAATTAATGTGTTTTATTAG
This sequence comes from Coelogynopora nodosa, assembly GCA_034780555.1. Classification (NCBI taxonomy): domain Eukaryota; kingdom Metazoa; phylum Platyhelminthes; order Proseriata; family Coelogynoporidae; genus Coelogynopora; species Coelogynopora nodosa. The sequence continues at coordinate 25,098 of JAUZND010018352.1, read as the reverse complement.
AGAAGTTACATAAGTACCGATGTGTGGTTTGTGCTGTAAAGAACTCAGGGCCCTTTTGTATGACATAATACCCAACCAAATCAACACAATTAATCACAAAATGCACACGCATAGTGCTTTACCTATAAAATGGTGTATAATATACATATGTCTAAGTAATATCCCTTGACTTGTTTCCATCTTCACTTTCAGAACCAGCAAAAAACGGTCATGACAGTTCCTACTTTCCTTTATTTGTTCCCAATCCGGCGGCCGATAGTAAGAAAAATGATCCTCGCTATGTTTAACAATATATTTTAAAATCAAATGCAATACCAATATAGATATATAGAATTTGGAATAAAGTCCAAACGTTTTTAGTGTTTTATTTAAAATTTTTTAAATAAATGTATTATTTTTTCAATTATCATTTTAACAAGCTAATAGATAAGAATTGACCTTTAATGACTGAGTTAACTACGATATATTTTGAATATTGTGAACTTTCCTACGTCTGATTATGATTTTTGTTATTAAAAGGTAAAAGTCAATGTGATTGGGATAGTAAAGATATTGAAGAAAGTATTGTATACTCAAAAATAATATATTTTGTTAAAAAAATCATTAAACAAATTTGCCACTTTGGAAACCAACCACAGTTGACCGAGTATGTATATGATATAATACTGGCATATGTGAAAAAATATATCACGTTATAGAATTAATATATCACATTATAAAGCTAATATATCACATTATAAAGCTAATATATCACATTATAAAGCTAATATATAATGTTATAGAATTAATATATCACGTTGTAGAACACATAAATAAAGTTATAAAACTAATGTATCACGTTATAGAACTAATGTATCACGTTATAGAACTAACTTATCACGTTATAGGACTAATATATAACGTTATAGAACTAATGTATCACGTTATAGAACTAACTTATCACGTTATAGAACTAATATATAACGTTATAGAACTAATGTATCACGTTATAGAACTAATGTATCACGTTATAGAACTAACTTATCACGTTATTGAACTAACTTATCACGTTATAGAACTAGTACATCACGTTATAGAACTAATATATCACGTAAGCATAATTTAATGACTATGTAATACAATAAAGTTAATCTACGCTGAACATTTTAATGTTTATTAAAATCCCAGCGTCATGCGCACTCACACATATTAACAATTGAAAATATTATTGAAATAATGGCATTATCATTTTTTTCTAACTTTGAAATAACACGTTCCTGTGGCCAAATATAATTTATATTGTATTTATAATGATATAATTGGACTTCTTTGGACACATATTAATCAATTACACAGTCAATTCTTTGATGATATTTTAAAAAACCACATATTTTTGCGGATGCTATTTAAAAATGGTTGGATTTTAGGCGCCTATCTATATATAATATCCTTCCAAAAGTTTCAAGGCTGCATATAAGTAATCATCACAATTTATAATATACGCAAAACACACATAAGAATATAAATCACATTGAAACATTTGTGTTTATGGAATTTTTAATTTCTGTTAAAATATAAATTGTATAATAGATGGAATTAACAGACTACATTGTACATCAAAATTACATTTTCTATAATATTATCAAAAAACATAATTCAGAAAAATGACATTTTTTTTAAGTTACTACTTTTTTATATATTAACAACACAGTTAATAAATGATTATTGTAATGACATATACCATTTTATAAACATTGATTATGCCCTATAGGAATAGGAAAACAGTTTTTATAGAATAAATTTGGCAGAAATTGTTTATAACTTATATTAGATATACAAAATTATACGTATATATATATTAATAATATACTAATATAAATAATAGTACGTATAGTATTTTATTCACCAATTGACTAAAAGGTTACATCTTTATATAGTTAAATACAAATATATATTTAATTAAGAATTTTACGTCTAATTAAACTTTTTTTACTTTCAAAATTTATTCTTGAATTGAATTCTCCATGTAAAGTTTAACCAATTGTTTTTTATTTAATTTTTCTCATTTTAATGAAGGCGTCAGTTTTTCCTAGAGATTGAGTGAGGGGGGGACACGCCTTACCTTTTAAATGGCAGTGCGCATAGATATGGATTTCTTTCTCTCTCACTCCTAGAGATGTACAATCTAACATAATCCTGATAATTATATACGATGGTTACGAAAACGATGAGTCATAATATGTACACCAGTTTCGCGAGGCAAGCCGAGCCTAGAGAAATATTTTAACAGTTATGCGCATCCTAAATAGGCTAATTCAGTTGAGATTTAATGTAATTTATTTTCTCTTAATAAAATGAGTTTCAAATTTATCGATAGTATAAATAAACATAATTTCACTATGATTTTAATGGGGCAAAATAAAATGTTATCTGATAAACTTTTCATTGTTAAAATATCTTAAAAATTGCCGATTAGGCAGTACACAAATACCAATTATTTTGTTGCCTCGCTGTATATGACTAATTGTTATCATAACCGATGCGAGGCACAAATTGGATATCTAAGTATAAATAAGTTATACAAAAAAATCTATATCTATGGTAGTGCGCATATAAATATATTAACGCTAAACTAAAATAGTGAACTATAGTTATTTGATATCCAATACTCATTGGCTATTACGTAGTTCAATCATATTTCAATTGAACTGATATTTTTCCATAGTAGTTGACGACGTGACCTACATTTTCATTGGGCGATCGTTTGAAGACAGCGGGGGGATAACATCTTTCAATCCAGCCGACAAAGTTGGCCACCTTATACAATATAATTATGTCGGACTGGTTAAACCAACAGCTACGACTAAATCTCTGCAGTTACATTGAGAGAATGCAAAATGCATCCTGCCCGGTCTAACGTAAACAAATTGAAAACGGAGAGTAGGATTTTTAAGTCGTGATTCAGTCTTTCTGTTGACATGATTGTTACAGGAAAAAAAGTAAACCGCTAACAAGAGGGAAATTGAGCTGTGTCATCAAACATTAATCAAATTAGTAACCTATAGATTGCGTATATATATGTAATTTTAACAGACTGTACACTATATTAGACGACCACATTTAACTGACCAACTAAATTGTTGCCATCATTGGAACTGATGTTACATAAGTAAAATCTAGAAAATATTGAGATTGAAGAGCAGGAAAATATAAATCGAGTTCTATGAATATGTGTATTCTTAATTTTTAATATAAACCGATTTTTAACAAATAAACGTCTCCGAAATGTATTATTGTCGGTTCAAATTTTAGCCCTCATCGCTCATCCAATGGGGTGTTCCACTACAATATTCGTTTGCTTGAATGTTGATTTTAGAATTTCTTTATAATGAATTATGACATTTCAAATTGTCCAAAATAACTGAATGTATTATGAAAAACAACATGACAGATATATTAATAAAACATAACAATACCCTTTTTCTTGCAGGAAATGAATTCCCATTTTTGACCTTCAATCACACTGTTCATTTCCAGTGTTCCACATCGCCCAACTGTGTATCCAATCAATATTGCTCCGTTCAACAGCGCTGTTGCCCACAATACCTGAACACATCCTGGCCTCAGATGAAACATCTCAGCCTCAGCAACCACGCCGCTTGTCTGGAGGTGATGACAGACGATAGAATCGGCCAGCCGAAAGCTGTCGAGATTTTGGTATTTAAAAAATGTCCCCATGAGTTATCCTCTAGTAAAGATGACCTGGATATCGTAAGAAATTGTGACAATGCCGACAGCTTCCTTGACGACGGTCATTGGTCCCTAACAGTCGAAGTGGAAAAACCTAACCGAGTTTTTCTCAATCAGTATTGTGCCATGTGTTTTGGTTTAAATTCCTCTAATTTTGTACAGCTCAAAAATGCTCGATTTTGTAACGACGAAGTTAAAACTATTTTGGGTAGCGACCAGGCTTCAGCTGACGAAAAACTTGAAGCTTATTATAAACAATGTAAACCTATCATTACCGGGGGAATTCTTTTTGCATCAACTGGTAACTATGATTTAATGCTTCTAATGTATGAGATTATAAGCGAATACCAATGTGAGCGGGAAATTAGAAACACTAGTAGTTCAGAGCTTGCCTTCGAAGGTAGAGGTTTAACTGAATGGCTTTGTAATGTCACTACTACAATGTCCTGCGATTACACTTATTCAAACATATTTTGCGCCATTCTGTTTAACTATTCATGTCAAATGTGTTTTTATAGTGTTATGTCCGATGGTGTCAATTTAGACATCTACGAAATTCCATCTTTCTCGGTGTTGATTGATTTTAGAAATCCCAGAACGATGTTTATTGCAGGTGATGAATACACAAGACTGGACAGTGTATGCGCCAGTGTGGAAAATATTTCCGTAGTTTCGTATGATCTGGAGTTCTGTAGACGGGCAACCTGCACGAGGGGATCTACTTTCAGTACCGAGTTTCTAATGTGTCTAAATGCATCGACTGTACTTGTTTTTAATATGACGCTGACGGACATGCAATCCACTGATCCGAATTACGTATATCGTCTTATTTCAGACATTTGCGCATATTTGAAAAACTTCGATTGTTTCTTAATGATGCGGTTTTTCTCAAATCGTGACCCAAACATAGAGCGTCCTGACAACAGGACATGGATTAGAGTCTGGATTTATGAGTTGGAAATTACAGTGAGTGTGTATTTCATGATAGAGTCAAAAGAATTACAAAATTCATTTTTTGAAACGTTCGTTAATGGCTCAATGCAAATTGCCTTATACGCGAAACGAAATAGTTTTTCAGTCAGCATAACTGTTCAAAATGGAACTGGATATAAGGGTTCCGAAAAAATGAAACATAATCGATCTACAATTGTGTTGGTAAATCAAGTTTTTGTTCAAACAATTTCTATGAATCTTTCTATGAAATACAATAGTCAAAAGTCACTAAAATACATCGCTATTGATCCTGACTGCGTCATAACAGTCTACGAGATTTTATCGAAAACCTTCTCTAGAAATGAAACACTTCGCTTTTTCGACAGCTACAAATCGTCTAAAGAGCTGGACGATATTGTACTTATTGAGTCTACCATTTTTCACACTCAATGTCCCGGGGAAAGAGGTTTGCAATCGGTAGAATGGCATCATATAGCTAACAGTTGGATTAACATCATTGTTGTGCCCCTCTCTATGCTTGGTCTAATAGTCACGATTACTGTCTACTCGGTGATTGCCGAACTTCGAACATTGCCCGGAATCTGCACACTGCAGCTGTCGTCTTCCTTGCTGCTCAACTATCTCCTATTTCTAATCCTTTCCCTGCTGAGGCAGAGTCGACTGGGCTATGCCGCGTGCTTTGTCGGCGCAGTACTCAACCACTTTGCCGCTCTATCGGTGTTTTCATGGAGCGCCTGTCTCTCCTTCATCTCCATGAGGACATTCACTGACAGCGCTGGCGGCGCCGTACGATCGCAGACTGTAACACGAGGCGATACCTTGAGGAGGAGGGCAATCCTTCTGAGTGGATTCGCTTACTCGCCGGCCTTGCTAACCTCGGCTCTCACGATAGCCAGCAGTCTGTGCAACAACTGCATGGGCAAGGCAACTGTCCGCTACCTGGACAATGCCGACCAGCGCTGTTGGCTGAAGGGTGGCATCTCCGTGCTGCTGGCCATGACGGTCCCGGCAGCCTGCCTGGTCCTCTGTAGCCTGGTCCTGTACGTGTGGACGCTGGTCGGGTTTTGGCGCACTCTCCGCCAGACCGCGGAGGTGGCTCTAGGCGCCAGTCACGATGGACAGCCTTCTCGGAACCGGATCATGTTACTTGTTGTACTCAAGCTGGGATTGTTGCTCGGTCTTGCCTGGATTTTCCCGTATTTAAATCTTTTGATTCGTTCCGATGCCTTTGATGTGTTCGCGAATTTATTCATTGCAATCCAGGGACTGCTTATCTCGGTGGCATTTCTGGTCAACCCGAGAATTTTGCGGTACTGCAGGACGTGTTCAATCAAGCATGAAACAAGCTCTACCAGTGAGATTCGTGTTCACAGCTAGAAAAAACACCAAACTCTAAAAGGTCCAAACAATCACAATTTAAATTTTAAATGATTTATTTCCTCACAAAAATGCACTCACATGTTTTAACACTTCAACGTATTTTTACACGAATGTTATTATTTTATTTGGAAACAAATTCGACCTGTATTTCATTTTATGATATAATCAAGTATATTATTATATTCGTTAATGTTCTTCTAAATTTATTGAGATTTAATTTTATTAGTATTTTTGTCGTACATGTATTCTTGCTTGTGTAATGATAAACTGACCCCTGTTACCAATATATGTGTTTGTTTTTATTTATGTATTTAATTATCTATCTATCTACCCCATCTGTCTACCCACCCCATGTATTAATTTATGTATTTATATATTTAGTTATTTATGCATTTATTTATCTTTGTAATTATTTTATCAATGAATGTATTAATAAATTGTAAAAAATAAAATACGAGCGTAAAAATAATAACAAAACCGCAGTATAATTAAACTTGAAAATATAATTTTTAAAATGAATAAATATGCCTCAATCAACATATTTATACATAAAGCATATAAATGATTTATTATACACACAATGCTGATACGTGTTAAAAATGAATTAAAGAATACCTATGTATTATACAGATGTATTTAAAGTTTAAATATTAAAACAGATATTATTATCTGTTAATGTGATAGATATAAACATATTAGGCATACTATTTTGTAAGTACTCTAGAAATATTTGTATAATTAGGTAGCCTAAATAATCATTTGAATTATTAGAAATTCTAATATAACTTATTATGGATACTGTAAGACACAAAATGGTTAAATATTTCTACCAATCGTATCGCAATTTGTATCTCTACCTTTAACACATATTCCCACATACTTCATACCTTTTTTGTATATATTATATATGCGTATTTCATCTGCAAGTTACTTAATTTTCTAGTGAAACTTTAAATAAAGAAATAATTATCACAAAAAAAGCGACAAAACTATGTACAGAAAAATAATTAATTTTATCATTCACAATAAAATGTTTTTTTTATACTCTGAATTTTCCATAATAACATGAAACAACTTTGTGTTCAGATTAAAAATAAATTCAGGAAAGCCAGAAATGTTGAAGACGAAAAACCTAATTCGCTTTGTCAAACACATGTCAAAAATATGCCAAACACATGTCAAACACATGTCAAAAACATACCAAACACATGTCAAACACATGTCAAAAACATGTCAAACACATGTCAAACACATGTCAAAAACATGTCAAACACATGTGAAACACATGTGAAACACATGTCAAACACATGTCAAAAACATGTCAAACACATGTGAAACACATGTCAAACACATGTCAAACACATGTCAAAAACATGTCAAACACATGTGAAACACATGTGAAACACATGTCAAAAACATGTCAAACACATGTCAAACACATGTCAAAAACATGTCAAACACATGTCAAACACATGTGAAACACATGTCTAGCTGATAAATCTCTAGAACTTTGTGTCGTCACATTTGTCGCAAATTTTATTTTTTAATTCAAGAAAATGAAAAAGCTGTTTGATAACGTATTTAAGTTTTACATTGAAGTACTATAATATACAATGGACGGAAACAGCAGAACATTTAGTTAATTTAATAATAAATATTTTAAAGGGTTTTACAGCTTCCATCTTTTTTCTGGAAACAGATTGCAGTTATTTAGCTAAATGTATGAATTAACAAACTGAAATGAGTCTGTAACTTTCTCTTGGTATTTTATTTGTTATACATTTTTCATATTCATAAATTAATTAATTTATACCAAATAAATTGACACATTTGTTTGAAAAATCTGAGTCGCATTATACAGTATATGAATAATTATATACATTGTTCTGTACCTCAAGTAAGTAGTATTTGAAATCATTATTATTATCTATGTTATTAATTGTTATTAATTAGAAATTGCACAAAAAAGTAATTACAATCATTAGAAATCAATGTAATTTAACATAATCATCGAGACGCGATATTTATGCTGTTTTTTGATATTTTTATTTACACTTGAATAAAATTATTAATTATAAGCAAAACGTCTTTTTTTCTTGTTAATAATATATAAACTAAGCACGCCTTGGATATACAATCTGTTTCTAATGATTTGTTCATACTTATCAAACAAAAATAAATGATATTAACCAATATTTGACCCTTTTTTAACACATAAATTATTTTCTTGATTCTGAGGTTAGAAATTTAATTCAAAGACAATCTATATCGAATGAAAGTTATATTTCTATTTATTACTAATAATGAGTACATTAAAATTATGTTTACAGATGTGGCAAACGTTATTCTGTTCCCTATGAAATTAAAGATATTTCATACTTGACTATTCCCCAACTAATTAGTTATGTTTGCAACATTTTCTTTTTAAGTGAAGCTGGATACATGAAATGTAATGCTTGCGATGTTAATTTAATCTCTTAGTAATATTTACTTACATATGTAAAAGAATTTTTATCTCTATTACCTAATATTCAAAAGATAAATAATTTTTATAATTAGAAGTTTCCATTCCGAAACTTGTGGGTTATGTCTGCAACAACATTTTCTTGACTTATAAGAAGCTAATAGTATTTTCATTACATAGTCACCTTTTTTTGTAAAGCCTGGCAGGGTTTCTAATCATAAATAGTAAAATGAGTATCCAATTGTACATACATTTCAAATATTGTAGCATTAAATGATTTGTTATGTCTGTAACGAAAAAGTATAATGTCTGGAACAATTTGTTAGAAAATCGTGGTTTTATTTTATAAAAAATATATATAATTAAGGTATTGACTATTTTAATTATATTAAAATAAAAAAATTGTCCATATCTACATATTTCATTCACATTTATATAATTAAAACACATTTTTTGTTGTAGACATAACTATTTTCCTTATACAATTATATAATGAAAAAAGTATAGCTTATTTGACAATATTTACGAAAATGATGGTTATGTCTAATGAAACATGTCTTTGATTAATGCATAAACCATAATGTGGGTCAAATGGTCATATTTGCATTTCTTTAAAATTATATTTTATGAAATTATTTTAGTAAAATATGTTATATATGTGTTTATTAAAATAGTTTAAACTAAATATCATACTTAAAAGATTGCAGTAAAGTCTGACATGGCTTCAAGTAATAATGATTAACTAATTCTTCTATTACATGCAGATGTAAAGACTATGGGTATTAATTAGAGCAACATATTTAAATCAAGGTCAACATTTTATAATATATATATATAATTAAGGTATTGACTATTTTCAATGCCTTATTGATAGTTCAATTACATAAAAACCAAAACTTCTTTTAAAAACTTCTTTTAAAATAGTCTCATTAACACATTAGGGTTAGATGCAATGCACATACAGATATTATGTAAATTAAAGCTTTCCTTAAAATGATTTAAAATACTAAATAATTCCCGAACCACTGGGTCTGTTGTTGCCGTTTGTCTGGCTAATATTTACATGGCTCATGTCACAGATGACATTGGCGATGAATTACAGGTTAAATACATGACCAAGGGCTTTTTAGGAGCTTACTTTTGGCCGACTGAGGATGAATTGAGGACTCCACCCTGGCAGAAGATCACAGATGATCAAAATGACCTCCATTCTGCACTGAAAAAATGTTTTGCGATGGGACAAGAATACTTCCCTTAACTTCATTTTATTCTGTACCAATCGTATCCTATGCAACTGATTCACATTTGTTTTTCTATTAGTGTTACTGATTCGTATTTATTTTTACTATACTGCTTATGTTTGTATTTGTATTTAGGTTAGCCTTTTGTATTAGTGTCCAAACATCCATTTGTATTTATGATACCTATATATTAAAAAATACCTACCTAACATTACATGTTCAGAATGATTTGCATTTATATTTACTATTATATTTTCTAGTATATGACTATTTACAAGTATTATCATGTGTAGGTATTTGTGACCAAACACCCATTCTTCTTATGATTTATTAAATGTACCTACTACCTATGGTCACCTATTCAGACTGATTTGCACTATTTACTAAGTGTCCAAACAGACATTCCAAACAGACATTTGTATTGCTATAAATACATATAGTTTTATTACTATGATTATTAACAAAGTATTTTGGGTTATACATGCAAGTTTAAATTAAATATTATAGTAGTTATGTCTACAACTACTAGGGTTATAAAGAGTTTTTGTTGCCTGAAAATATGTTAGTTTTGGTTCATAGGCTATTGGAAATGAAATAACGCCCCAAGCTGAATACTATTTTAAAGTTTAAAAATCTATGTTATATCAAATTAAGAAAAAATAGTTATGTCTGCAACAAAATAGTAACTTCTGCAACAAATCTTTCGGAAGTTGTATTGTCTAAAGTAAATGCTTGAATCTTACATCCTTTTATTTCTTGAAACATTATTGTGTAGGTAATTAATAAAAGTAATTAATAAAGAGCACAATGAATGGAACAATAAATTAACAAAAAAATCAATATTTCGCAAAAAAATATTAATTTAATATATCTTTTGGTGTTTTGTTACACATTAGTGGGTCTGTATACGACTTTTTAAAGCCATTGGTGGCTGGATAACATAGAGATTAGTGCTAATTTAGTTGATTAGAAGAAACATGGCATTTATTTTTATTGCATCATGTATTTTGCATTATTCGCAAATTTTTTCAAAACTGGAAAACAATAAGGGTCACACATATACATTTTCGTAAAATTTAAAGTATGTTTTAAATAAAAATATAGATACTTCATGGGAAATAAAATTTATTTTGTTTTTCTGGTCTATTTTTTGAAAAAACAGCATCAATATCGCGTGTCGATCCTTAAGCAAAAATATACTTATAATTTTTCTGCCGCTCAAATTCGTTAAAACAAACAAGTGTGATTGATCATTGATTAAATTGTTTAAAGAACATTTATTGTTATTTTAACACAGCCCTGTGCATGCAAAATATTTTGAGCAAATATTTTTATGCAAAATAAACATGACTGAAAACAGATCAACTGACGCACATTTCTTAGAATGTTTGTAAACTCCGCTAACATTATCGATTTTTAGTAGCAGAAATTGATTTTTTACTACTGATAAATATTTACTGATCATATTATGTAAGCAGTCTTTTTCACATTGAAAATTAATTGTTTAGTCAAATGCACGTGTAGCAAACAAAACTAAATGTTTCCTCCAAATAATTGATAGATTTGCAAATATTGATGGCTTTTTACTTTTCGATTATTTTTCTAGTAGGTACTCAGTCAACTACATAATTATGTAAGTATATATTTTGCTAAACAACTCGCTCATCAATACATTAAAAAATGCACTTTTTGTTCGCAATGAGGGAATGCAAAATAGTAAAAAATATGGTTTTTAAATATATTACATATTATATGTATACATGAAAATGTTTTTGATACATATGGCATATTGCTATTTAGATATATATATATATATACGTATACTGGTTTCATAGTTAATTGTTAAACTCATACAGTTGTCGTATTTTATTTGCATGTTATCATTATTTGATTATTTAACACAGTTTGGTATTGTATAACGTGTTAAGTCCATAAATATCATGATATATATATATATATATCTAATATATATAAATATATATTATATATATAAATATATATAAGCAGAAACAGTCGCGCAATGTACGGGTAACAACACAACCACTATATTCGCCAATGACACCTTATCAACACAGATTGGAACAATACTAACATTAATATGCTGGTTGGTATTTAATAAATGGCACTCATATTTATTCATTTATTATTAATTTATTTTATTGCCCTCATATTTCTCATGTAATACATATTGTATATATTTAATATTACCTTTTTAGTATTACCTTATATGGTACATTTACTCATACAGTCTAAACACAAGCTTATATAAACTGCCATTGACTGCTATTTGGAACGTATGAACGCTAAGAATAAAGACTACGCAAGCATAAACTGAATTATTTATCTGACAAAATTTACGACATTTTAATATTGCTGATTTATACATTTTCATAGAATAAGTCTTCCAACGTTGTAAATATGAACAATACAATTTTGGATGTATTACATTCTATTTTAGGTGAACTTTCCTCAAATGATTTAGAATTAGATAGAAACAAGCCATCGGAATACTACCTTTTAATGTCATTTACATTGCAATTGTTTTATGGATCAACTGAAAATGTTAAAATGTACTTCTTTCAAAGTCGACTCCGATCTTTCACAAACGAATGGCAAAGAAACCGACCAAATTCGGTGAAAATGGCGCAAGCGGGTATGTTTTACACCGGATCTCCTGACACAGTTCGATGCTTCGCATGTCATCGAAATCTGACAGAATGGAAGCCCGATGATGACCCGTTTACAGAACACCAGCGCCTACTTCCCAACTGTCCGTACATAAAGCTTGTGCGTTACATACGAGGGGAGATACATGAAATGGAATTCGTCAGTTTGCTTCAGAGTGCAAAACAAAAATTGAGGAAGATGAGAGAACTCTGCTCAAATATAAACGTTCCTTTTACTGTTGTCTCAGGTCTGGGTCATGACAAAGATCTACTCGTATCTCTGGTTGCGAAAAGGTTTCTTGGTTTTACGGATATATCTGAAAAAGTAAGTTTACAATTAGTTAAAAATATTATTTTTTTAATGTAGGTCAATATAAAATATTTATATTAATATTTATTTAAAAACTTGTAGCGTTTGAAAAAATTGACATAAAATTCATATTTATTCCGATATATTTATTAAAATACTACATATCTTTGTGATACAGGCATGTCTTGTAATGTTACACAATAAATCTCCATTGAAATCTCTAAAACTTGCATTTACTGCAATATTATATTCAATTCCATATAACAATATACGATCACTACTTCTATTAATCTTTCATTAAAATAAAAAAAAATAATCACTAGTTTTAATATGTCAAATAGATTCAGAAACAATTCTATTTTAATATTCTGTCCTTAATAATGTTTATGAGATTACTTGTGTTTTGGCATTAACATGCATATTGATATTTCTACTACTAATGGTTATTAAATTAATTTATCTAATTATGACAATCGGTAGTTGAAATGTATTGACAACATCGTTTCTAAAATAGAACTTTCTTTTGGTAAAATATATTGAATTATTCTTATGCTGACTGAGTAGTATAAAAATATAAAAATATAATTATGTATATACTATAAAGAAGTATAATTATACTTCTAAGCTTTTGATATTTTACTCAGTAACGAAGCTTACATTCTCTTCTACCATCATATAGTTTAGTTGTTTGATAATCGAAAGCGTGAAGGTTGCACGTGCTAAAATCATTTAAACACGTCACTGAGGGTTCTACAAAGCTCAGAACCATAACATAAACGGACTTGTTATTCTTTTATTACTAGGTCTGTTTATTTATGTCGTTTTTTCATTCTGTCTCCGTCTTAATATGTTTTACACTCAGGACTTAATCTTTGATCATGTTTAGGCCTGTTTGCATTATAATGTACAAGGAATGCTCCGATTGATTGTGTTATATTTGTTTTGGTCTGTTTTATTGGATGTTTGTTGTTACAATACTTTCTAAAACTGTTATTTGTACTATTTATTTTTCCGATACCGCCATTATTTTTTCATTCTTTAAACTCAACTTATGTTATATAATTAGATATATATTAAAAATTTGCTTATGCTTCCTTTTCTCATTAATATTTAAAGAAGTTTAAATTGTTCTCGCTCAATATTATACTATTATTAATTATGTGATTATAGCTATTTTAATTTAATAGACATTAGGAAAACACTTACACGACATGTCATATATACTTCAATTTGCAGGTATACAAGACACCAATATCCCTTTTAAAGGACGCATTTGATGCCTTTGATGCTAATGAGTCAACTGATAATTCAGAAATCATTGAAGGCCTTCACGTTATGTTGTCGAATCTTCCAGAAGTGAAACCCCCATCAACAGAAGCGGAGCGTCTTTATAATGAGAATCGGCAGCTCATATCGTAACGCCTGTGTCATATCTGCTTCTTAAAGAAGTCGAATCATGTCCTTGTTCCTTGTGGACATTTAGCTCTGTGCTCAGATTGCGTTTCAGATTATAATTATTGTGTATCTTCAAATAACTGTCCAGTTTGTAATATGGCAAATACAAATGTAATTCGAGTTCAACAACATCCTATCAATTATCAATCTCGAAACAGCTATGATAGAATAATCGATTTTCTTATCCAATCATAGTCAATTATTTTTTTCAAATAATGACTAACTTTTATGATTGGTGAATTGGAACAGTTAACTTTATAAAACTTTGTTTCATTCAGATAATAATTTTCTTTTTAATTATTATGACGGTTTAACAGTTTTATTGTGTTTTTATTATGTATTTAACATGTAGGCGCGGGTCCAGAAAATTATAAGAGGGGCAGGTCCCCCTGGATCCGCGCTTGACATGTTTTTATTACAAAAACAATATTTTAAAGGTTCAATATCTATTACGTCATTATATAATTTAAAAAAAAATGTTTTATTCATTATTTCAAAATGACTAAACAAAAAAATTTATGAAAATATGTTATAGATTCAATATATATTACGTCATTATAATAAAAAAAATGTTTTATACATTATTTCAAAATGACCAAACAAAAAAAAGTTATGAAAATGAGAAGAGTATTAATTATATTTGTGTTAAGTAGAAAGTTCGATATATACATTTGTTTCAATTCTTGTCATCTGGTTAAAATCACACATTTCAAGAGAAACCTTTTGATATAACCAACAATCAAATTTTAAAAGCATACATTGTTTATTAAAACTAATGAGAATATAAATTGTATTATGTCTACTATTATCTAGAGGTTAAACTTCTGAATATAACTATTTTTAGACATTTTAAACTATTCACATTGATTTTACTGCATTGTATATAGTTATTCATTTATACAATGAAAATAATGCAGAATTTGACTAACATTAGAAAACAAAATCAAGGCCCAATGTACAAATGTCAAAAATTGTACACGCCGCTGAGGGTCCTAGGTCCCGCACTTTAACAAGCGTTGACTTTCAGTTCCTTTATTAGTTAGTTTGACCTTAGGCTCACGTTTTTATCATTATGGCTGGTTTCGTATGTTCCACAGACAGGACTTACCATCTGATTATGTTCTTAGCATGTTCCACAGACATGACTTACCATCTGATCATGTTCTTAACATGTTCCACAGACAGGACTTACCATCTGATCATGTTCTTAGCATGTTCCACAGACACAACTTACCATCTGAACATGTCCGCTTCTCAGGTTTCGTTGATGGCTGACTGCTGGCGGAAGGTGTTGCTGTAGAATATGTTCGGTACTCTGGGCTTTCATAAAAAGTCTATTTATCCATTTTAGAAGGTACTTCACGCAAAGTTGTGTGACTTTGTTCCGGGTGCGCATATTGTATGGACCTTTTTATGTAGGCTTCCACGTCTTTGAAATTCAACCTTTGTCTGAAGTCCTGACCAGGCTTGGATTGCATTTATGTGAATCGATTCAGGATTAGTGAATTGTAGACTAGGAAAGTTGCCTCTTTGGATGGTCCTTTCTTTTTTAGTATTCTTATGGCGTAGTTGGTTAGTTGTCAGGTGGGATCCCCGTCAGGGGAGCCAAAGCCCCCGCAGATACGAGGCCACCGCCACGGGGTCCTCCTCCAATACAGCCAAGGGAGGCCTCCCCATCCCGAACACCAGCAGCCGCAGGCCAAGGTGCGCCGGACACTCTTGGAGCCAATGCTCCAGAGTCTCCTTTTCCTCCTCCTCACAATGAGGACATGTAGGTAGGAGGCACCCCCGCGCTCATGCGAGCTCGGTACGCTGCCCACACGTGACAATGTCCACTCCGGAGCTGCGCAGTCATCGTCTCAGTGCGCCGCGGTAAGCCCGACGGTCGTGGCGTGACGGTGAACATGAGGCGAGTACGCTTATGGGCCGACCTAGGGTCAACGACTGCCCTCCTAATGAGGGACCTAGCCGCTCTGAAAGACACCGGGGCAGGGTCTTGCGACCCATCATCATTCCGCAGGCCGATAGCAGCCTCCCGGGCCTCCCTGTCCGCTGCTTCATTGCCATGAAATCCGCAGTGACTAGGAATCCACTGGAAGACCACCGTGCCATCAACCCGCATCAAAGAAGATTATGGCGTAGTTGAACTGTTGGCTTTCTTCAGTAGCGCATGTTTCAATGTGGCTGAATGTGGGTGTGCATACTTAACTTGCTCGTGGGTGTTATTCCTAGAACATTGACACGTGAGATATTGGGGATGGTGGAAGGGGGATGCTTGTTGCGTATAGTCTTGTAAAAATTATTTCCTTGGATTTAGTTTCATGCATTTAAGATTATTGCATGAAGCCCAATCTTTGATGGTTTGGAGTTCTTCCTGGGTTTTTGTCGATGTTTACAGTAGGAATGAAGAGGTACGTGTCATCAGCATATTTTATAATAGCATTGGTCTTAATGTTTGGTTGGAGGTCTGACGCTGTCACGATTAATGTGAAAGGTCTTATTACTGAACCTTGTATAACGACTGCGTTAGTGTAAAGTTTGTCAGAGATTGCCCGTTGAATTTGGTCTGATGGCTGTAGATTTGATATCCTCACATAGACCATTAGCTAAAAACACTTATTCGTTTTTCATTATAGGCCTATATGTATATTGTATATAAATATTTGTAGTATTTTTATATGAACATTAAACAAAAAAAGATTATATTTACATTTTCAGGCAAAATTATGTTGGGTTGTTTGCTATATGGTTCCCCTTTAGGTGTGCTTGATATTTAGCATCTATGCGTACTCAAATTTCGATGTGTCTGACATGTGGTTCACAATGTTCAAATAACATTATGAGACGTTTAGGCATCAACTGCCTATAGTGTATAAGGCACTGTAATTGTATAATTATATTCTTAAAGTAAGCGTTTGAAATATATGTTTTTAAACGATTTACTACTAGCTTGTATATTAGTAATAACAAACAATATGTGTGAAATAAAATAAATTCAATAAATTAGGTATTGCAAACAAAATACCTTTATAATTTATATTTTATCGCAAAAGGACATCATCAAATGTTAATAAATAACTAATATACAAGATACAATTCTGCATATTGAGTAAATTGGGAGCATGCCCACCATACCTCAACAAATATTGTAATTAGTAGAGCATTATTTAAATTTAATATATAACTCACGAAAAAACATTCCTTTTAATTTGGATGAAATAAACCAGTGTGAAAATTTGTTTTCCTTTTAAATTCCATCGATTTGAATTCTGCAACTCAGAAATGAATCCACTCATAGTTCACATATGAGACCTAATTCAGATAGATGGGGAGGAACATGTTCGAATTTGGGAAACAGGTTATACATTTTTAAATATGTAATTTGACTTTTATGAGAAAAACTTTCTTTTTTTTAAATCGTAGATAAGTAAACGTGTATTACGTACTAAATTCTTTTAGTTATAATCCACTGCTATTAATTTGTGGGCGATCTATTATAAAATATTGCACAATTAAATGGGTATTATTTCGAACATTATTTCGGACATAATATACGTGTAATATATTATCATAATTTGAAGATTGATTTTGACAAGTAGTAATATATAACATATATGATACATATTATTTGTTCTATATATTGCATACTCAATTAACCATTTTAAAATGACGTGGATGAACATTTAATTATATGGGTGAAAAATGTATGAGATTAAGAAACATTATATTTAAAATATATATTTTTGAAAATAAATACTAAATTGAGCATAAAATGAAAATGCGCATAACTATGTATATATCTACTCATTGATATTTTAATTTATAACATGTAGGTTAAAGTATTAAAGCTGTTTGAGCATATATATATATAGAATACAATTTCACTGGATATAATTTATAGTTCATACTAATATTAAAGAGACATTCGAAACATTGCTATAGTTAAAAATAGAGATTTTACACATTAAGAGTAATTATTGTGCGATAATGTTCATTAACAATAGAAATCATTGTAAATGTAAAGTTCTACATTATCCAAAGATGAAAATAATTTTGATAGACAGAGTAAAAATATATAAATGATAATGAATCATCCAAAAAAGTCGAACATTGAATATTAAGCACATCGCCAAACATGTAGTAAAATAATTCAAAGCTGAAAATATTGTATCAAATATTGTTAACATAACTCAACTGTGCTCATACTTATGCCAACATACACTTCTGTGATGAAACTTTTATTTTTTAAATTATACCATTTAACTAAACTTGCTAGATAATTAGGTATATGATATTATATATATATCACGACATCAAAGTACAAAACTGTCTTTTTCACGACTGGTGAAACTGTCTTTTAACTTTAACATTTTTATATTTAAATGTTTTCTTATGATTTTATGATTTTGATTGTTTGATTTTATAAATATGTAATATGATGTATACCCGCATTTAATTGTCTCAATAAAATTGTTATCAAAGTTTTATAAGAAGTTCTATATTAAATTTTTCTTAACAATGTTAAACGACATTAAAAATGTTACCTAAAATATCTTTAAATTAATTGTGTTCAGTCTGGGCCTTACTTATATTTGTAATTTCCATGTTGTATTGGTGTCCCACATTATGATTTTTATTTAAATTAAAGTTTAAATATTTCTGCGTAAAATATGCACATGTTTACATATATTATTCTCAAATATGTCTGATATAAATGCAGTATGTTATTATGCTATATATATGCAGTGACAATATAATAAGAAAATTATATTTAATATTCAGCAATAATTGTTTCAATTAAACACAACATATTATTTTGAGATCCTTTGAACTATCACAGAGTTGAATTTAGAAGACACAATTGGCCTCATTTAATTAACCTTAATGTCTACTTTGTTGGATGTTTAATTTTAGCATTTTTTACCAATACTGTTTTTTTGTACTCTGTATTACCGCCATTATTCCTAAGTTTTATAAGTACAACTTTTGATATTTCATGTTCAACAGTTTTGTCCATTCGGAATTTTATAGTTATTGTTATGCAACTATAAGCTAAAACATTGTTGTTAAAAAAGAACGTTAGATAGAAATATTGGATCTCGAAAGTTAACATTATTTTTAAATGTTATGCCAAAAAACCTTTTTTTATTTATTAAAATACAAATTTTCATTTTCTCATTTCATTTAATCATCATCGGAGAAGCATATGCATAATAGGTTGGAACAGATTTCAAGACATTCACAAGTTTCCGGCTCGAATAAATCAGTGTTTCTGAAATTGAAGTAAAACAAGTTAAATAATATGTTTTTAAGTTATATGCAAGTTTTTACAATTTTACTTTTATATTGACTTTTTAAAATAAATATACGACTATAAATGGGGTTTTTGTATAATTAGTACTTTAAAAACGAAGCTATCTGATAAACATCTTGACAGATTTAACTAAAAATTATCGGTTTAAACCTACGAAGTTTTTCTTTCTTTATGTATTTTTTCTGGTGTAGAATAAGGTTGTCGTACGGTCGGGTTTTCCGCACCATCTGTTTCTTCTATCTGGTCCATTTCCATTTTAATAAATATGTACGTATTTATCTGTAAAATAAATAGAAGTACCTGTGAAGTAAATACAATAAAATTTTAAAAAATTGAAATACACTTTTAAGCACTATGTAAATAATTAAAAATAAAAACACTTTTGTAGAGCGAATCCAATAGAATACAATATGATAACTTGTATAAAAAAATTTAGAACACAAAAATTATGTAAATGTTGATTCGGTTTTAATATTAAAACTCTTTTTAAGCGAACCTACAATAATTCATTACATAGTTTATTAAAATCATAAAAATAATTAATAATTTAAAATGCGATATGAAATCATAGACAATAAATATAGTAGTAAATATAATCGTAATACTAAAATATAATCAACTAACAAATTAATCAAGTTTTTTATATAATATATTTTTTTATGAATAGGCAGTAAAGTCCATTTTTCTTTAGGAACGTCGTGAGGAAAAAGTATTACTTTTCTTTACAATTTTTTACGTTTCTGAATAACTCATACTTTGTATTTCTACTTTAGTGAAAACTAAAGTTTTTTACGTTTCTGAATAACTCCTCATACTTTGTATTTCTACTTTAGTGAAAAAATTAGCAGTTTTTCATATGTGGCCCCTATCCCCTGTCCAAAGATTGATAAACGCGGATCTTTCTGGAACTCTGAACACCGAAATCTAATTGATATTTATTGTTGATCATTGAGTAAATTGACCTAAGTGTACTTGAGGCTAGGCAGAAGAATTATTTTTTAGATAATCAAAATATTGCAGAAAGTTCTCTTCAATTGGAACTTCAGCAGTATTTAATTTAGAGAAATCTTCAAATTGTTTCCGAGTTATTTTTATTTTTTTACACTTTTAGTAGGATTTAAATTATTTAAAATTTACTCACTTGATCGTTTCATGATCGAAAAGTACTATTTACATATTCGGATTTCTATGGAATCCCTTTTCTATTCTGCGCTCTTATGGAAAAGGGATGCTTTTCCTATTTCTGGTAAACAATAAAATATAAGCACTCGTTGAAACCTCTGTTTAAATATAATCCAATATTTTTTCAAATGTATTGATGTTGTGTTAACCAATCTTCAAGGATATATTCTTGAGGGTTAAGTTGATACAGTCTTGAATTGATTTAATAGTTGAATAATTAATTTATGTATAAATGAAGCAAATAAACGCATTCTATATTAAACGAAGAGTGGTAATTACAATATGAGCAGAATACGGAGTTTTCAATAGAAATATTACAATTGTTAAGATAAAGTTTGAAACAATTAAATAACCCAAGTTACGTATCTAAAGCATCCCGTTGATGCTATTTTCCTTTAAGTTTACTAAATGAATAAAAGTGGTAATATATGAGGTGTGGGTTAGGATTAACTTTAATTTTTTTTACAAATCTGGTGAGATAAGGTGATTGAAGTTACTAAATAAAATTTGCTTTTAAAAGCATTATTACGAACATTACGGAGAGAACTAACTAAAAATAAAAAATATTTGCTGTAATTAAAAAAGCAAGTGTTAGTTATGCCTGACGGGGTTTTTCTGGGAACGAATAATGTTTGGACGCGGTATAGTAACTCCTTTGTGTTATTAAGCATATCTATTTAAAAACATATTTGCCAATTTTTCGAGCTTTTGACTCAGTTTTGGCAGTATTCTCAGTATTCTCTTTATTAATAATGTTTTGTCATAAGTATGTAAATGCTAGGATTTTTGGAGAATTTTGGCATTCTTAGAAATCGATTTTTAACTCATTGGATTTACATTTTATCTGACTGCTGTAATCTTTCCAACTCTGATGAGCTAAAATGGGAATGGGTGAACTCTGTCCTGTGCCATTTGGATCCAGACTATTTGAGTTTATGCTATCTATCAATACACGTTTCTAATAGATGGACAGCTTAGAACCGATGGTTTAACTCACCGTAAAACTGATGCTTCCGTTTCTTGATGAATCGTTGTTAATTATCAATTTATCAAGTATAGATGTTTTCTTGCTCAGAGATACGAAATATATACGGAAATAACATGTTCTTTCAAAAGTTCTGTGGAAGGGTACAGGTTCCTTATTCACATAGATTTATAGTATTTTTAATTTACTTTGTTGATAAGATGTTGTATAGTCCTGCTTTGTTGTACTCTTTGATCCTTATACGTATCCCAAACAATAAAAACCTCTTCTGAATGAATGTTACATGTGATGGTGAAACAGTACATCTAGGCTTGTAGAACCTCTTTCTTGGCTAAAAACCATATTGTATAAGCTCACTCTATTTCACACGCGTTGGGTACAATAATAAATAATTATATATATATATTTTGGTATAGATTGTTGTTTATGTTTCTTTATAGAAAAAGAGACGACCATAGCATTGAGTCCATTATGAGACCATATATGAGATTATTTTCCAAAAGATTGTATTTGGTCTGGAATCTGAAATATCTTTCTCCGAAAATTGTGTTGTGTCATAAGACCTTGTTGAATTATTCGGCCCCTTTTAAACCCTTTTCACTTGCTTAAATTTGCTTTAGTTAGCAATTCCAGTCTTTTTAACTTCATTCTGTACTGGTTTGTGTGATATCGAATTTTTAGTAGAATCACTTTTTTCCCCTTAATAATTGTTATTCTCATTACCTTATATATGTTTCCTTGGGGCTCTTACAAGAACCTATTCTGCATTCGTCTTCATTATTTCTTTCCGTTTCACAGACATTTTCTCTGATGGTTGGATGGATTTCATTGAAATTAAAGGACTTCGTTCAAACGTACCATTGTTTACTATCACTTTGTTCATTAAATGTAATATTGTATTATACGGAATGTACTCCCACATTAAATACAATTGTTTATACTCTGTCGATGAACTAGGCTATAATATAGGTCAAGTATTTTATTCTGAAAATATAACATAATATACTCACTAAGTTCAATTATATAATCAATATAATATAGCGATAATCATTTGCATAATAAATGCTTTTAGAGTTCTGCAGATGCTAACATCTTTGTGAATAGACTTTATCAATATCACATTTAAGTGTATAATTTTATAAGATTAAACTAAATTTCTGCCTTCACGTTGAGTAAATTTATAAATTCAAACTATTAATATTTATTACAACATTTATATTAATTAAAATCTAAAAAATCGATAAATAATTGAAAACAAATATGCGCATCCTATAAATATTAAAATATGAGTTCTGTATGAATCACTCAGCATTTATAATAACAGTAAATACTTGCATCTATTTTTATAATTAGATTGAATACGTCATTAGAAAAGGTAAAACAATAATGCGAGATTAAGAATCTGATGGGTCAAATGAAACAATACTACGTAGTTAAATAGAAACTGATCAGTTTTTTTAAAATCTTGAATACTTTATTTATTGCAAAGTCATATATGCTTACATTTAAGTACTCATACAGAGTTTTACTGCTAATAATAATAAATTCCATATTTTAATAATGTATGACAATATTTGCATGGATATATATATATGGTTTTTGTCTAAAAAATGTATAGCAATAAAAAAAATGGTACAAAGAATTAATTATATTTCGCTTTTCCAGCTTTTTTATAAATAGTAAAATATATTTCATTTTTTATTGATACGCATTTTATTTTACTTTAACTGTATTTTAAGGAATTATAAAACATAGTTGAATAACAGGCATCCCTTTACTCTCTCCGCTTATGTAATTGATGTCTACTCTGGATGTTATTTTAATTATGAATATAATAATTTCTTTTTATGTAATAAGCCATCCTAATCGGAGTTTAAATTAATAAATGTCGTCCGGACATTTTATTTTTGCATCCATAATTACTTAACCTAATTTTAAATTAATAAATTTGGTGAATATTTATTTATTGAAGTAAAGTAACTTTAAAGTTAACTTTTAAACATAGAACCGTGATTTATTTGTATAGGAATTGCATAGTTCATTTTTCACTATACAAAATATAGATTTTAAATAATCCAATTACAAAAATGGAGAAATCGGATAAAATTTAATAGTTTAGTCTCACATAAATCTTACACATAAATCTTAACATAAAATCTTCACATAAATTTAGTAGGTACACATAAATCTTGTACATCAATTATTAAATACGAATTAAATAAACAATACAAAAAATTGTATTTTGTAATTAATAATATATAGAGAC
The DNA here is from genome assembly GCA_034780555.1 of Coelogynopora nodosa. Lineage (NCBI taxonomy): Eukaryota > Metazoa > Platyhelminthes > Proseriata > Coelogynoporidae > Coelogynopora > Coelogynopora nodosa. The sequence continues at coordinate 1,152 of JAUZND010018352.1, read as the reverse complement.
TGTTAGATAGGACAGTGTAATTTATATTAAGGCAATACTGGAATAATTAAAATCAATGGTTTTAATAGGTATATTAAAGTATAATACAACATTTCATTGAAACCCCAGCATATTTCCTCACAAATCCGAAACCATACTTGCATAGTATTATGTTGACTTCCATAGACTGATTATAAGTAGTAAATTGTAAGTTTATAAATGGACTGAATAATAGATATGATAACAAATCAATAAATTCATTGTTCTTGGTATTAATTGAATATATCATCGATTATTTATATAGCGAATATAAAATAACAATAAATATACAAATTTAATCGATATTACACCGTGTAACATTGCATTTTATAGTGACATTGCTAACAACGTCAAACGGTATCAATTATAAATAAGCAAGACAAAATATAATTGGTATTTAAATATAGGGAAGACGAAAACACGTCAGATTGTATAATAAAGACAGAAAACATAATATAAATGTTAGAAATAACATAATATATACCTATTGTAACATGTTTGATTTAAAAAAATACAAATGTCTTACACTGCTTTAGGAAATCCTCTCGGGAACCTTTTAACGTTTGAAATGTAGTTAGTATAGCTTTGCGCGGATTAATTATCGGTACAGAGTAGATAATATAGTACAGGTATAATCACATAAACTCTTTCAATCGATAATGTTCTCATATCAGTCAGCATTTAAGTAAATAAGATAAGGATTAAGTAAGCACAAAAGGCAATCGAGACAGTTGTTTGTAATATTTAGTAGAAATTGACCGATTTATTTAATTAAAGCGTATATTACGTCAGCAATAGAAGATTTTCTATTCGGCATTACACGCTCCAATGTTCGATCTTGAAAAGCAACAAATAATAGTTTTGTCAAATAATATAGATGTTGTGTTCCTGCATAAAAGATTCCTGAGTCCGCCCCCTTGTTATGTGACTAATACATGTAATCATGTTTAAAAATTTGTACGGCAAATGTTGCAACAAATTCAGTGGCGCACCCAGAGGGGGGGTACAGGGGTTGCGTACCCCCCTGAAATTTTCAGAGGGCCCTCTACGTTATGGTAGGGCCCCTAGCTTCTGAAGGTGTTTTTTTCAAAGTGGGTCTTTTAGTTTTAGCACTAAACACACCCCACTAAAGGG
>JAUZND010018341.1:0-26462 GCA_034780555.1 Coelogynopora nodosa | reverse complement strand
ATAGTATCTAACATTTTATATAGGTCCCTGCTTGTTTTAGCTTCCCGTGAACAACCCTCCTGGGCTGCGGGACTATATGTCTTTTACTTTATGAAAATATTGATAAATCAATCCTTTATTGATTATTTTAACTACAATGTGTTATTGATATTATTAAACAAACTCTAAATAATAAATCAATATTACATTTTTACTGGATTTCAAAATAGCATATAATAAGTATGGATTTTAATTGAAATTATAATTTTATTTCATAATGATAAATAATTGAATGTAATACAATTATTATTTGTTAAGAGTTTTGGAATCTGGTTTCGTCACATTTGAAATGTAGACGAAAAAAAGAAATGATTTCTACGTGCTCATTGAAATCTTTTTTTAGGATTTTAGGAATTTTCTTCTCAACATTTTGATTTTAAGACATGCTTATGCACTATAAAATATTCTTAAATCGATTTAATCTGCTACTTGAATCTATAACATGAATATTGAAAACCTAAGTTTTTTTAATATCATTATTATAAAGTATTGGATTCCTTCAATTCTGAATAGTGAAGACATTTCCAACCAATACCAGGTCTGAAACACGTCCGTGGCATCCTTCTATTCGGCCCCCCTGGCACTGGAAAGACTCTGATGGCCCGGCAAATCGGGAAAATGCTCAACGCCAGGGAGCCCAAGATCGTCAACGGTCCCTCCATCCTGGACAAGTTCGTGGGCGAATCGGAGGCCAACATCAGGAAGCTGTTCTCCGAGGCGGAGGAGGAGAACAAGAGACTGGGGTCCAACTCGGGTCTACATATCATCATCTTTGACGAGATCGATGCCATCTGCAAGGCTCGAGGATCCACCGTAAGTGCCTCTGTAACTCTGTGTTGTACGGGTCGGGTAAATAAAAAATGAACTGTGTTCATTCGAAAGGCACACAAGGATAGCAGAGAACACATTGCTTCCATTATTTATTAATGTTTATACGTTGTAAGTAATATTTGATTTTTTAATACTATTATGCATTACCGTCGGCGTCCAGTAGTATGGGAATGTAGACTTCTGGCTCATGACTCATCACCTCCTTACCCCCCTAATTCACAACATGTGTTGTTTTGTGCAATACGTTAGAGGACGAAAACATGGCCACCATTCATTGCAATAGCTGAAAATGTAACATAGCAAATTCGAAAAGAAATTGACCTATTTAAAATAGGACAGGAAGTCATAGAAATCAAAAAAATATTTGGGGTTGTTAGGGGGGGACGAGTCATTAGCCAGAAGTCAACTTTTCCATACTGCTCCATCCTGTTAGCTTGTTAGTGGTCACTTCAGAATGGTACTTCCGTCGTGTTATGGTAATTCTCATATATGTTAGGTGTTATGTTTATTTAAATTATCTTTCCTTTTGTATTTTATAACGATACATCGCAAATTGTTAAATGTGCGCATAATGCGAGGAAGTTTTTGCTTTAACGATTATTCTTATTGACGCAATTGTTCAATTCACACTTAAAGAGAATATATATATATAATTGTAAATTGTATTCATCTGGTTGGCCGACGGTTTTTAGCTATTTAAAAAATGATTTAAAACAGAACCAGAAATTTAATATTTTAATAACTTCCGAGTAATTTATGTGTTATCTTTTCATTTGGTTATTTAATTTTCCATCAACGTATAAACTGCAACTTCTTTGTATTAATATTATGTAATACATTTAGTATTAACCTTGCCTTTATAAAATATATAACAGTAAACTATTTTATTTAAAGTGAATCAGTTAACGTAATATTGTACACGAAAAGCGATGCAAACATTGATTGTATAATATAAAGATTTTAAGCTTGATGTTGGTATATACATTGTATATATATAACACGTAAGCTATAATACACTCTATTTGCAAGGAAAGTAGTTCCTATAATATACTCTCCACGCCTTCATTGCAAGTGTTTACCACCTGCTCTACTCAATATCTTTCACAATATATTATAACTGAAACTTGAGTCTGCTCTGCATCTTGTCGAGGAAATGCCGACAACTGAAAAACTAATCAGGGGGGGTGGGGGTGAGTGACAGGGATGTGTTGTTGTTCTGTATATCCATCCAGAACTTACTTTTAATCGATAGGTACTTTGATGAAATATTAAAAATTTTCTTGGAAAATGTTTCCTTTTTCCAACCTTTTTATATCTCCTTCTCTCCAACCTTATAAACTGAATACATGAATTAGTTTTTCTTTGAGCATTGCTCTGTTACACTGTAATATAATAACATAGCAACGTTCATATAATAGATACAATGAAGTAATCTTGATGAAAAAGTTTGACTTTATTTTCAAAATGTTACTTTAATTTATTAACAGTTACTGTTAAACTTTGTTTAAAAGAGAATTTGCGCTCAACAGTTTATATAATAGAATTATTTGTTATAAAAACATTGTGTTGGTTTTCCAGTGAGAGTTTTAATTTTTTTTCTATTCTATTTTCCTATTTGTCATCGATATAGTATTGATTATTATTGATTTTTAATTATAATCTGTCTTATAATCATGTCGTATTATTCACCTAGATTGACATTCTTTGTCATACTAGCGATAACATTGTTTGTCACAAAAAAGTGTTGGCTTATTAAAATACATATTTTTAAGTGATATTCAGTAATTCGTTTAATTTATAGTTTTCTTGTTCGTTTGTAAGCTACAAAGCTATATACATGCCGATAATCACTGCTATTTTATCTTTAAACATGTTATAACATTTTAATCTCATTATTATTGATTTCAGGGGACCCCCATGTTTTTCGTAAGTCCATCACTATGGATACCGCTTATAACTTCTATAAGATAATACTATAATGTATATCTATAACTATAACTATCGTTACTTTTATCTCCGCAAGTTGCAAACCGCGCGCTTGAACCATCCCGCAACATAATATGAAACAGTGGGTAGGGTAGGCCTAATCAGGATAATAGATTTATTGATCCTGGAGTTGGGACTGTCTTGTGTGAGAAAGAGTGAAAAGCCTCTCAGCTGGCATTAGTTTAGAATTCCGTGTGAAGGGACACAAGCCATCTTGAATTGGAGGTGATATAATTCAGGCGTCCTCAGTGAAGCAACGATTGATTATAATGATGGAAATTGAGCTTTTCCTTCCTCCAGAGAATTCGAGTTCACTTTTGGTTAATTGGATTAGTGTTTTTTTTATAGCAGAGTTCTGTTAGGAGCGGACGACACGTAAAGTTAAACAAACATTGTTTTATAATAGTTTATCATATAGATACTGTTGGTTATTTTAGAAAATATGTGTATTTATCAGAATGCTAAAAGTGTCATGGGGATACTGATAGTAACTAACAAACATTGAATGGATACTAGCGGCCAATGTTACCATGGAGATAGTAACTAACAAATATTGAATGGATACTAGCGGCAGAGCTGGTTACATGTACGATTTTTGGACCCTCTGTACGATTGTACAATTTTTTTATGGTTTTGTACCATTTTAGATAGTTAGTTGTTTATATAAAATAAAATTTTGTTTGTTTTTCAGCTAATTTCAGCTAACCTACACACATATTTACCGTTTTGCTTCAAGCTTGTAATTTGTAATGTTCAGAAAATATTATTGAAATATATTTTTCAAGCTATTTTTCTGTTTTTACAGAAAAAAATTAACCAAAGTAATTAATTCTATTTGTTTGAGTAAAGAGTTTGTGACTAAAAAGTTTCCACTGTTATTATAATCTTTTCGTTCCTGTTTTTCTTATCTTTGAAACGTTTATTTGTGGTCACACTCCAAACATTGATACATATAAGTACACATATAGTAAGCAAATAACTTTAAAACATTGTTTCTGCATTTTTTATAGAACTTTTACGTGTCATGTATGTACGTTGTTAATACTTGTAATACAATAATACATTGTAGGATTTTTTTTGCTATTTTAGAATTTTTTAAGCATTTTATACAATTTTGTAAGTTGCGGGGTTCCCAGGTCTGTAGCGGCCAGTGTTGCCATTGGATAGTAACTAACAAATATTGAATGGATACTAGAAGCCAGTGTTGCCATTGGATAGTAACTAACAAATATTGAATGGATACTAGCGGCCAGTGTTGTCATGGGAATAGTAACTAACAAATATTGAATGGATACTAGCGGCCAGTGTTGCCATGGGGTAGTAACTAACAAATATTGAATGAATACTAGCGGCCAGTGTTGTCATGGGGATAGTAACTAACAAATATTGAATGGATACTAGCGGCCACTGTTGCCATGGGGATAGTAACTAACAAATATTGAATGGATACTAGCGGCCAGTGTTGCCATGGGGGTAACTAACAAATATTGAATGGATACTAGCGGCCAGTGTTGTCATGGGGATGGTAACTAACAAATATTCAATGAATACTAGTGGCCGATGTTGAAATTCACCTGAAATGTGTACTGAAATTTTTTCTGAGCATGTTCATGAATGATTTTAAGCATCATTATAGTAACAATACACATTAGATTGATTTTTAGTTGTTGTGAATGTTATTGGTTTTTATTTTACGGAAGTTTCTTAAAATCTTCCTAGAAAATAAATATTTTTTGTTGTTTGTTAAATAATTACTATTTATGCACGCATATTTATAGTGCTATATAATATCGATTATAAGCAACAGTGTTCTCTAGCCTTTTCGTAACTAGTCCCCCCCCCCTTCCCACCTGTCCAGGGGAGCAGCACAGCAGTGCACGACACCGTGGTGAACCAGCTGCTCTCTAAGATCGATGGAGTGGACCAACTGAACAACATCCTCGTCATCGGCATGACCAACAGGAGGGACATGATTGATGACGCTCTTCTGCGGCCAGGTAACAACAGAGGGTCCTATCATAGGGTTGGTTGAAATCTCTGGTATAAACAGTGTTCAATCATTATACTTATAGGAATCATGGAGAAGTTATGACATTGAAGACATTTTGAAAAGCTCATAGTTATACCTAATAAAAGGCTAATGGTCCCTGACACACCTTAATGAAGCCTTCAGCATTACTACACAGCCGTAAGTCTCCATCTGACCCCTCCACCTCCTCCCTCACCACACCTACGTTCAGGCAGAATGGAGGTGCAGATGGAGATCAACCTGCCAGACGAGCACGGTCGTGTCCAGATCCTCAACATCCACATGGGCAAGATGCGGGAAAGCGGCAAGCTGGACCCGGAGGTCAGTATCGCCGAGCTGGCCAAGGCCACGAAGAACTTCAGCGGAGCAGAACTGGAGGGTCTGTGCAGGGCGGCTGGCTTCACGGCCATGTACCGTCTTATCAAGGTGGGAGGATTGGTCTTGCCCTGTTGTCCCCTTTGTGTGTTTTGTTGTTGAATGGGTGGAAGGTTTTACGACAATCACGAAACTCGTGGATTTTCGAAAACGCTTAAACTAGTAAAAATGAAGTACATTTAAAAATTACTCTTGCAAATAGCTTAATATAACATCAATTTTTATCTATGAATCGATTTGCTACTTCCTGATCACAACACGATGAGTCATATATTTTCAGCGTAATGTTGAAGTCTGATTATCGATTTGAATTGAGCTGTGACTATCGATTTAAAATATGTAGCCTTAGATTATTTTGAATATTCGAAAAAGTTTCTTCACAGCTATTGATTTTTTTTTCTGAACGAATATTTCTAAAGCTTAAAAACCCAGGCGAAGCTTATAAATGGAATATAATTTTTGTTGAATAATTATGCGCTTGACTCTTCTCCGTGATTTTAGTCCAGTTGTACAGAGTTAAAATGGTTGTAGAAATGCTGAATTGTTTTCACTTATGTTTCACGCGCTATTCTAGGACATAATATAAAATAGATTTAAACAAGAGTTCAGGACTATTCAGGGCGTTCTTTTTAGTATTAAATATCGATACTGATGTCATTTTCTACATTCAAAAAGAGGTTGTACATATCGAGTTATTAAAATGGTTTTAAATAGCCTTTTTTTAAAATAATTTAGAATTAGATTTTAAAATGTTTTTCAGACAGAAATGTTGTTTTAAAACCTTAATAGTTATGATAGACTTTTCCAGCTTTAGTAGATCTCCATACGTATACCAGTTGTCAAAAATTAATAAACCTATTTTGTCATAAACAGAAACAATAACATTTTATTAATACGACATATTTCAACTGGTTCAACAGCTGCTCGATTGAATAGTTTTATATCCAGTGAAGAGCTGGGATCTTCCAGAATTTATTGTTTCAAATACAATTAAATACAATACTGAACGTTTGTTATGTAAACATTTCTGTACAACAAGACATTAATCTTGTCATAAGGATCGAACTACAGCTGATACTTTCACATTGTTCTTTTTTATCATTTCGTTATATTATACATTTGTATTTATACAGAAATAATTAAATGTACGTATATTATACTCACCCGCCTGTCATCATGACTGTAGGGTTAGTGCAACCTTGTGACTGGGTGTGTTTGTTTGTCAATCACAATAGAGACTGCAGCTATAAATACAGCTCTTGTTCTATTTGTGGCTCATCTCAAACACTGAACGCGGTGAATTGTTGTAACCTCCACGTCACTGTTGCTCCATACCATTTATAATATATATGATATCGTCGGTTAATTAGTGAAATATTATCGATTTATAAGATTTACCAACTTAAATTAACAGATAACTGTTTATCTCACAGCTCTAAATGTTTCAGAATAATTACTGTTACTTCCAATCATGTTTTGCTTACTAACTTTCTTAGAAATGGTCTGCTCCACTTTTTTTATCAACATTATTCTGTCCTTTTCAGACTTTTTGGTAGTATCGTTACAACTGGCTTTTTCACCAAATCCCTCTAAACCGTAATTAGAATACAGAAATTGTGTTGCGATATTTGTTCTGTCTAAGATATAAATAAAATGTGTGTAAGTGTCTACACAGTCCTATAATAATGTTTGTCGATTCGATATTTATTTGTATCTTAACCCTCAATCGGTTTCTGGGGTCCATTGGACACCAAACGCAATTCAACAATTTCTCAACATGAGTACAAAAGATCTTAACTGCCAATATTTCATGACTTTTATTATTTTACTTAGTTGTATTATGTGTGTAAAGGTTGGATTGATAACATCAACCATAAAAAATGGCGACTTACATTGTCACTTCGTTGTTGTTGGGGTCCGATGGACCCCAAATCAAAACATTATTTTTTATACTGTTGTGTTGCACTTATTTGATATTATAGTGTACATGCTCATTTAGTGATTACGTTGAATATAATCAATTATACCTGTTTGTCTGTCTGTACATTGGTATCAACGTAAACTTATTTCAAATGCTTTTAGAACTATTATCAGCCAATTGGAATCCTGCTAAAGTTAGGTTGAAATTTCCAAATAATTATTGTTTGTTTTTGGAAAATCCAAATCGATTTACTTTTGATTTTTTGATTTAATTTGTTTGGTTGACTATATATGTAGTATATAATTATTGCTATGTTACAAATACCACGAGCTGCCAAGTCGCAAGCTTTACAAAATATATTTGGTGAAGAAATTGCAGAACATACTGCACAAATCGATGAGGAGGAGTCAGGTGAAGAAGAAACGTTGTCTGATATTGACCCTGATGAACTTGAAATGGCTATTGAAGATCCTGAATTGGACAGCTCGGAAGATGAGCCTCTACCTCTCTTACAACGTGATAGCTCGTGAACTCCGTGTACGATCTGTGACACTTTTAGGACACCATTGAACTCCGTTCTCATCGTAATCGTATTTTGTATTCTTCATAGTTTGTCTACATTCCAGACAAATCCATTCAATTATGCTCATACAAAGCGAAACCCAAACAAAGTCGTTTTGGTATTGTCTAGTCAACATTCTGCCAAAACCAAAGGTGACACTGATTCTATGGATATGTATGTTAGATATGTATGTATTCTAGGGCAAGTATGTTGCTATACAGTCAAGTATAAATCTCGTAGGTGGCATGTAATTGTGTTTTGTAATATATTGAACATTGCATGTATCAATGCTTTCATTCTGCACAGAGAAACCTTTCCAGAGTGGAATAGAAATAAAGCCCATAGACGACGATTATATTTGGTGACACTTAAAGCACCAAATATACCAATTGCACAGCCGATAAGGTTACCTGTTGCCGGTGCTGGAAAGGCCAGGCGTAGTATTTGTCCTGGATCAGAGGATAGAAAAACTCGCTCAAAGTGTACATTATGTAACAATTTAATGTGTTCTGCTCACTTACAACGTATATGTGCAGGTTGTATCAAGTTTAGTGCATGACTTTCATTTTGAAATATTTATTTATGATGAACTGTATAACATTATGGTATTAAAAATAAAAATAAATTAAATTTTTGTACTCAAATACAGATATCTGGAATTTATTTTATCATTCCTTATTTTGAAAATTTATACTATCGACTTAATATGTATTCTATAAATATAAAATAAATGTGTACTGGACAACATGATAACTATTCAAGTGTAAAAATTCAAACTTAAAGCTATTAGTAAATACATTTTATATTGGGGTCCAATAAAAACACTTAATCCGAGTGGTGTTCATTTATTCTGACCATCTGAGGGTTAAACCTTTATACGTGGACCATATTTTTCAAATAAATTAAGTTTTTGATTGAACTATGTAATGTATGACCCTGATTTTTTTTCACTGTGTGGCTAAAATACTTTCATCTAACTAAAAAATATAACAACTATAATTTCGAATATTTTTATATAAAAAAATGGTGTTATTATTGAACTATTTTATACCCCCCTGGATTTTCTTACTTGCCGATAATATTAGGAGCTAAAACTTGCAACATTAATAGAAGAAGAAAAAGTTTATCGTAAAATATATACATTTAACTTTAATAAAAATTATTTATTAAAATAACCAGTAAATTTAAAATAATAGTAAAATAGCATTTTTACTACTTATAGGTTCTTTATTTATATAAGTAGTATAATAATATTTTAACCGAACTATTATAAATCTCGTGATCTGGAATCAGTTGCAAAAAGAATTAAGAAGTCAATTGGTTGCATTAATCAAAAGTTATGGCATATATGATTATTTTCCCATAGTTTTTCTAACTAGAGTTTATGACGTAATCAGGTCATACACATGATACTAAAGATTAATATTTTTAAAAATAAAAATAGCTCGACAAGTCTTTCGAAGGTTTTTGTATACCAAATTTCAGCTTGATCGGATAATAAGAAATTTGTTTCTCCCCCTCCAGGGAGAATCCCTAAAATTTTTGTCCACGGACGAAGGATTATTATTATAGAAAACTTATTCCATCTTCAAAACCCCACGAGGCCAACTGTTTTCTATTAATCTTTATATATTTAATTTTTTTTTCACAATTGGAAACTAGACATACTATACAGAATTGTCTTCAGATTTATTTTCTTGTATATAAAACTTTTTGCTGGCAAATGTCGAGCTTATCGTAGATCACGGCCTCTCTCTCTCTCTCTTATCCTCGATTATCGATCGTTAAACTAGTATGGCGCGCTCCATTTTCCCCATTATATTCTTGAATGAAAGATTGAAGGACGGCAACCCACAAATTTCCATCCGTCCCATTTCTGTTTAGAGTCAAACGTTTGAGTTGCTTGCAACAGACTGATATTAATGTCTCTACTTATAGAAAAAGTGTGGAACTTTGTACCTCCTCTATATACTGTCTCTAGTCTGTATTGACCATGCTTATCGGACGATAAATTGCTGATCCAGATTTGATCGGTTCGGGTGTCCTACCGTCTGTTCTGTTGTCCCTCACTAGCGGCGCAAGGGGACGACGGATATATAGACGACGCGTCGGGTTGTAATTATTTCATCCAACTCTGATTGATTTTGTCGATGAAAGTAGACGAGAAGTAGCCGTTTATATAACAGATGTATACTTCATTGTGTACAGAGTCTTATGAGCTGCATTGCCTTGGTCGATAGGAAACCGTTCATTGATTGATTTGACTTAAAGCCTTTTCTATAAGCAGGGTTGAATGTTCTGTCTGTATAAGATGCCGAATGTTCCCTTTGTCGTTAGTGAAAATGACATTTTGTTCGTGACTCTGAATTATTTAGAATAATCTCGCTAGAAATCAGTTTCTGCTATAATCTGTATAATAATACTTTTTTACATCGTAGTCCGATTTTATATCTATATTGAAACTGTTATACTGCATCAAATTCTTTTTTTTGTTATTTATATTTCAAACTTGTAATTATGATACACATAAATCAAATAGTATTTTTTCTGTTTTGTTAAAATGTTTTTAAATATAATTTACACGCTTAGCGCAATTGTACTCCGGGTCAGTATTATGGATTTTTCTAAGATTATTAGGCGCAGTTTTGACATAGCAATGGAACATTACTTGACTAATATAGTAACATTGATTAATATAGTTCCTTATACAATATAGTAAAGTGTCGCTGTTGTTTAAGTTGATTATACGGTTGATGTCATTTTAATTAGTATATATTCAGTAAATGTTGTTTTACACGTTTGTTGCGCAAACTCAGCTCCCCACAATATATTTAAATACGGAAATCACTGATGCAAAATTAACGTTATATTTATTTTCGCAACAACAACAGACAGTATGGGAAACAATTAAAAAGTGAAAAATGAAAGAGGAGGCTTCTAATTTCCCGAATGTATTCATTTATTGAGCGCTCAACGTTGTCGGAGCATTGTTCTCGCCTCGCTGTGTGCGTGTGGGTTGAAAATAAGAGAGAATCGGTACAAATGTAAAATGGATGACAATATTGTGTACCGCTTCTCTACACGAAACTGGAACAGTGATCCGAATTATTATTTTATGTATTCCTTAGTAAAACTTGTGCAGATACCCGGCTTCCTTTTCAATATTGCTTATTTTATAGCGTGTTCATGTCGACAACGATTCTGTATATCATAGGTAGTTATTATCGTGGCAATCGTATTAAGGGCTTGTTAAAAGAATATTAACTGTTGATGGAAATGTATTTTTTATGAAGTTATTTCTACAAGAAAACGTTACATAGTTTCATCCTGTAGATAAGAGAAATATTTGGAGATGATGGATGAATAAATAGGATATTTTATTATCGCAGAAAATGTCCTAAAAAGATGTCATTGTGGTATTTGAAAAAAGTTACATTAGTACTCGTTTATTAATATTCGTAAACCTTTTTCAATTAAGTTTTTTTACTCTGTTTATTTATTGATTGTTGGCCTACTGCTATTTTGTCATATTTTGATAGAATCGTATGGCACGCTTCGATCTATGATTGATCACAAAAGTATATTATCACGATGTAGCTGAAGCCATATGATATCATGTAACTTGATAGCATTGGTACACATGAAGGACATTCATGTCTCCATTTAAGGACAAACATGCCTTTTGGTGTTGTTGGCTCATAATTTGCATAACTTATACAATACTTTCCATATTACATACATAGGCGGGCGGTGTAATAGATTCAGTATCCAATATTATAGACTATAATTTAGGGTACAGATCAGATGTCTGTTGTTCCTCATATTTTAAAATTCATATTGTAAAGTTGATGGTTTAGGTGAAATATTGAATTTTGTCTACTAACACAATTAAATAGAGTTATTCTATTTTTAGGAAATAAAAAAGCGTTTATTTTTCTTCTAACTACATTTTACTTTAAAATAAATAAAAAAGTAAAATTCTAATTTTTATAAATCAGTGAATCACTTCTACCATCTGTAATAGTTTCATTTTACAATTTATTTTTTATTATTCGTATCCTAATATCCAAAATCAGATCTGATTGCCGTCTCCTACGTAACAAGGTTCTATAAATATTGATTTGCTTTGTGACTATTGATTACATGTTAGTTTGCGGTTGCTCTCTGTTTGCCAATGTTATTATCTAACGCACGGATAGTTCAGTAACAAAAAACCTGCCACAATTGAGAGCATCTTTTGACTCAAATCTTTCTCATCAATACTCCTGTGAAAGAAATATTTTATTAGATTATATGATATATACATGGCATCATGCTCTGCCAGTCCCCTCGACTTCTCTTTCCTTCATTCCACAACTCAATCTCTCTCTCTCTCTCTCTCTCTCTTTTAATCTTAGTAATATTATGATACCTTCTTTTTGTCCTCCGCTTCTCATCAACAATTTGCCGGTTATGATTGACGGTTACTATAGTGATAAATGATGTTGTAGAGAAATTATTTGATATTTTATCGTCAATATCACCTCGCCTATTTCAATCACGATAATATATTACTTAAAATCTTCAAGATTCATAATATATCCGTTGACACACGTTTTATGTTTAATTATTTGTTTTCTAATCTAAAGCACTCCTTTAGTTGTCTCTCAATTTTAATCTCATCAAATGCTGTAGATATTATTTGTCGTTACTTCATAATTATTAGTGTGTGTGTCCCCAAATGACATGAAATGAAATCTGTTTGTTCCCTTCTCTCTGAGGTTATAGTTTATTTATATTTTAATTATTTGATATTGTACTTGACAATTCGCTTCAATTATAATTTGATATTACCGTGTGAGCATGTTTGAGAAACCTTTTAACAAATTATGGATTGAAACTTAAATGCTGTATACGTACATCCTATTCCTAATTAAAATACAATTTATGGTAAACATATTTAGTTCTCGTAAATGTATAAAAAAACAATAATTAATCCCATTGAATAAGAACTCAGATTTGAGTAATTTTAATCAATTGAGGAATTATTCAACTGCTGTACATTAAGCTAAGGATTAAAAAAATTAATATACAAGGATGTAATAAAAGGCTTTATTGATCTTATTCATTAATTGACTTCGCTATCTGAGTTCCATTCATATTCAACGTGCATAATCACTGATCATATCCTACTATACTCAGTTTATACAAATAACGGGAAAGTATATAACATGCGTAGGTTCACTTTATCAACAAAACTGATTCATTCGTAAATTAATGAATATATTTTATCGAATATTGAAGAATTTTCCAACTGAGCTCAACAGCCAAGTTTAAGTTAATATTCGGGATGTTATTAATCAGCAAAGTAGGGGATTGCTATCAGCTGTCAGAATTGCCATTTTTGTTTTCAATCGAGTATAAACTCTCTCTGTAAATGGTACATCTTGTAATTAGATTTGATTCAGTCTGAGGCGTTAGTGATTTGTCATTCCCAGTAGGTCATAGCTGACGATTATGGGTTGTTCCAGTAAAACGTGGTTAGTAGGAGTACTTCTGAGCTCTGAATTTAAATAATGTTCATTTTTCTTTGAAAATTCTTTTTATTAAGGAGATTATTAAAAGATTACCTTTTTCATGCTATTAAATGAATGATGAACCTATAAAATACATCTTCAAATATCCCGTTACTAAGTATTGAAAGAGAAAGTAGTAATTAATAAATGAATTTATTATGATTACTAAAATATATAATTTATTGTAATTGATGTCTGAAATATATATTTTGTTCTTTCTTAACGAAAATGACAAATTTTCCGAAACCCAACAATTTTGTTGTACCATTATTGTACTGCGTGGCCAGTCACAAGCAAATGTAACCATTCGGATTGTTCGATTAGCATTATAGACATTTGCTATCTGAATCCAAAATTGTTCATTGACACTGCATCTTATTAATATGTTTTCTTTGACACTATTACGTGTCATTAATGACACACGTTGAGTTAGACATTTTTAATATTCGTTAAGGATTATAATATATTATGAAATTTGTTCATGACATTCTAAAAAAATCTTCTATTTTTTTGCGTATCAATATAAGTTGTATGCTTTTTTGTAACACGGATATCGGGACGGAAAACCCGCTTAGAATTTTACCTCCGAATAAACGCCGCGGCGTTTATTAGACAAGCATTTATTTTGGTGCGGCGTTTATTCGAGGGAAATTGTTTATTAATAATTAGTTGACAGAATAAAAACACCTACACGCATTTTATGTACCTAATGTTCCTTATTGCATTATATTATTAGCGTTATTATTAGCGTTTGTTACGTATACTATTTAATTACTTGGTTCCCACATGGTTGTAACCTATCTCTCTCTCTCTCTCTCTCTCTCTCTCTTTCTCTCGATCTGCAGCCAACAGCCAACATGACTGTGGAACCGGAAGCATTCGACCAGTTGTCGGTCACTAAGGATGACTTCCTTAACGCTCTCGAGAATGACATCAAAGCGGTGAGTTTATGCGAGGTTGTTAAATATTATTAAAATTATTATTTTTTGTTTAGACCTGTGCCAACAAAAATTTTCAAATATAAGACGTGCTATATTTTTCAGTATGTTTTATACTATTTTCTTGTCTGTTTATAACGTTGTCAGGGTAATATAAGAAAGAAGAATTAATTTAAATGAAATTATAATGGAATACGAAATATACAACCGTGTATAATCAACTAAAACAATCTCCAAATGTAAACTATTCCAATGACGTGATCCAACTCATCCCCCCATATCCAGGCGTTCGGCACCCAAGAGGAGGAACTCGATAAGTACATCAGTCGCGGCATCATCCCCTGGGGGGAGCCCGTCTCCTACGTCCTTGAGACCGGCAAATTGGCCATCCTAGCGGCACAGGACTCGGACACCGACTACAAGTTGCCGGTGGCCATTTTGCTCGAGGGACCCAGGAATTCGGGCAAGACTGCGATGGCGGTGAAGATAGCCAGGGAGTCGGGCTTCCCTTTCATCAAGCTGGCCACGTCGAAGAATATGATCGGGTTTACCGAGACTGCCAAGTGTATGGCTATTAAGAAGGTGGGTTTGAGATTTGTTCGATGAACTTATTCAATTAAATAATTTATTATCACAGAATCGTAATATATTTAACATGTGTAATATTTTCCGTTACAATTAAAACACTTCGTTTGGTAAAGAAAGTGAATGAATTATATTCTGATGATGTTTCTCAATTGTATACACGCACCAATTTGTTCATGATTATTTCAGATTTTCGATGATGCCTACAAGTCGAATTTGAGCGTCATAATTTTGGACAACATTGAGGGACTCATTGGTACGTTATTAATAAGATGGATTAATTGATATATTGGTTCTGTTTGATATTTGTTATTTGAGTAAGTAAATGGATATTTCCTCGTATTTTATGGCGAGCATGTTTTATAGTGCGAATTATGATTCAATGGCATATTTAAACGTATTTTATTGATTTTCTGTTGAAGATATTTTAATAGTAGAATTAAAATTGAAATATTACATTAATTATATATTTAATCAATAATTAAATCAGACGAATTAAAAATTTCCATTAATTACTCTCTTTTATTTATTGATTATAATACACCTTATTTGTAATTTTATTGATGATGATTATATATATTATTGCTTCACTTGTAGATTACTCACCCGTGGGACCCCGTTACTCTAATTACGTCACTCAAAGCTTACGTGATTTGATTTCTAATCCCCTGCCAAAGGTGAGCGGA
This sequence comes from Coelogynopora nodosa, assembly GCA_034780555.1. Classification (NCBI taxonomy): domain Eukaryota; kingdom Metazoa; phylum Platyhelminthes; order Proseriata; family Coelogynoporidae; genus Coelogynopora; species Coelogynopora nodosa. The sequence goes on along the minus strand of JAUZND010018341.1, from coordinate 10,955 downwards.
TTTCTTCTTATTATTAATTTATAGATTTTTAAAAAAAATGTCCACTCTCTAATCGATATTTAAGTTAATACTGAACAATACTGCGTTAATGGAGCAGTGATAGCTATAGCCTATATAGTATAATAATATAAACTATATTTCTTTTGAGAAAACATTAAGTTGGCGGCGAATATCATATAACCATACAATGTGATCAGTCCGGTTGAGCAACACTCCTGACACAATATCTCTCTCTCTTTATCTCCCTACAGGGCAAGAAGCTGCTACTGATCGCCACGACTAGCTGTCGGTCTGCTTTGGAGGAGCTGGGACTGGTCCAATGCTTCCCGGCCACCCTCATCATCCACGTCGGCAATCTGAGCACCCCGGAGCATGTGAGGACTGTCCTGGAAGACACCGATAAGTTCACATCGGAGGAGCAGAGGCAGATCTGTAAAATGATTCAGAACAAGAAGTACGGGTCCTGTTGGGTTTCTTTCTGATCGTTATAATTATAAATATTTATTTTACCCGCATTGTATTTATTAGCTTTTTGTATTAATTGATGCTTAATTAATTGCTATTTGTTGTATTATTCGTATTATATATTTCTAGTGCTTTTACTTTAATCAGTAGTATAAGTTTTATCAAGTAATAAAATATATTTAATTGAAGTCCTTTTAAACTATAAATTTATTCGCTTTTTAATGATAATATTGAGTTTATTAAATTAAAATTTTACACAAAACAAATTATTTTGTAGCATAGCATTTTATAACAATTGTATAAATATGAGCAAGAAGAAAATCCACAAAAATTAAAATTACACATTTAAATGAAATCGTGATCTTTCGAGCTAGTTCTTTACTAATCTTGCGGAGAGGCTTGTGACTTTGCAGGAGTCCTTACGCATAATATAGACATGGTTGATCGACTTAATCGATTTTATTACATGTTTAGAAGCATAATGCTTTTTAGAAAGAGAATTATGATTAATTTTACTGTCGGTATGGGTTCAAAAATATAGGGTCAACATTTTAGAATAATAATCTGCCTTGTTTGCTTATCCTATATCAAATTTTAAAATGCGAAACAAATAAAGAATGTAGACTCAAATATCTTTCACTATGATATGGGTCTTAGTTGTTATTTTTGTTATTATTCATTTTGTACATTTATATCAATTAGATTTTAAACATGGGTTTTTAGTATTCATTATAATCAAAAAGATTACGTTCAATGAAATAAACATATCAACCTATAACAACCTATACATATAAGTATGTTTATTACCTAAATCTGACAACAATTAAATTAATTGGTTACACACTTCTTTTCCCACTTAGAATCTGCGTTGGAGTTCGAGAACTGCTGGACACCATTCAGATAATTTCCAAGGTGAGGACAATATTATATGGTGTCTAAAATGTAAAATTATCTTTTTTATCTTTTGACATATTTTAACCTTATGACGTACAATCATGGGAATATTTTAAATGTTTGGAAATAAAACAGATCGACTAAAAGATCGGAGAACCTGCATTTATACATCGTAACACACCAGTCATAAATCGTAATATAGGTTGGACTTCTATGTCAAAAGCACTCTGTACATTATCATGTCATACTGGTTTCTTTATAGTAGTAGGAGAATTGTCGACTCTGGATCACACCTTCTCAGAGATTCGGGTGTCATTTATCTATAATACTATGAATCGCTATCGTGCCCCACAATTGTCATAAATCACAACAATAGTTTATCGACCAGTAGCCTGTCTCACAGTGCAATAATTGATTATTTCAATATCTAAGGGATTTTTCTCCTCCTCCATCAGATGGACCAACGGGCACGTGTCTGCCAGCTTCTCACACGACTGGAGGATGTAGGTGCCATCAGTGACTGAATCCAGTGATGCTACTGACACCCCGCTTGTGTGCTGTGGTGTTGTGTGGTACATTGAGCACACAAGTGCAGAGCATCATTCCCTTGACTAAGTAATATGCATAATACGAACCTTTATTCCAACCAATTATTGTCGTTGTTGTTGTGTTCTTGTCATTGTTGTTCAGTATAATTGTACGATATAATATGTTACTTAGCTATAATCAGTAGTTCTCTTGAGCTTTACTTCATCTAGTGTGTTAAGGTGTTCTGTAGCGGTACCGTGAGGTCTGGAATGAAACTAAACCTTTGAAGTTGTCGACGTTATTGAGAATCTGAGTTTATCTTATCCAGACGTTTAATGATATGTTTACTATATTCGGTGATTGAATAAAATCCTACAATAATAATACCTCGATTGGCCCCACTCAAAGACCATATCAGAAGTGATATTGAGAAGTTGCAGCACAGAATAAAATAGAAATGTGATATTTATTATGAAAAGGAGTTGGTGGAGGTCAAATTAATGGTTAACATCCTTCTATTGGTATGCTGTGTCAAAAGACTATGGTTTTATAATATGAAAGCGGTTTTATTTTTATGCCGTCTCAGTCTGAGTGATTAAAACATTTTGACAATATTATATTATTATTACAATTATATTACGGGGATATTTATACTTTATATACAATATATTAACAACCATTAAAGTTTAGCCTAAAATGATTATCATAGTTTACATGTAATTGCTGTATAGTGGAAAATTTCGTTTTTTAATAACCGAATATAGCACAGGACTGCTATTGCCGTATTCTAGTCATTATTTTGTTCATGTTTAATTTAGCGCAACACATCATTTACTATAGTTGTTTAATTTAGAAATAAAAACTGTTGTTCATTTTGACCATAGGAGCTTAAAGCTTCTTATTGAAACTGGTTCATCCATACTTCCTTACAATTAAGATATTTTTCAAAATATTTGACTTTTCCTTTACAATTCTACTGTATATTCTACACTCTGTTGGTGTACAAGTATATTTCATTTATATCAATAAATTGTAGTAATCATTTATCCGGAGATGAAATCATTTTATGATTGTATATCATCTACTCTGTTTAGGATATTACTACTCTTGTGTTAATCTTTTTCTGTTATTTAGAATTAATGATTATATTATTTGTTTATAGATGTTTGCCTGTGTACCATACATGCATATAGTTATATAGTGAATTGGCGTGGAGATTGCATTATTAAAAATTAATAGATTAATAAATTGTCGTGTTTAAATTAGGAAAATCAATGATATCGGATAAATTTAATGTGGCGACTAATGTATAACTTTATCACTAAACATCTGTTTCTCAAGCTCACTATGATTGTTATGTAAGATGTTTTTGTCACAGATTAATAACCACTTTACTTTTTTCGCATAGGAAAAAGTGTTGATTTATATTTAGAATTGTACTAAGAAAGTTGCGTCAAGCCACTTCACTATAATAATATTGTACGTACGGCTTCTCAGTTTTTAGCTCAACTATTCAGTAACTTTAATAAGTAGCTTTCCTTATTATTGTGTCATGTGTACTTTATTAAAATATTCATCAAATATATTTAGAACTTGTTTCTGTTAAATTTATTCTCTTGTTTTTCCTGCTTCCGTACATACAGAACTCATTAAAACAGCTGTACGTATGGTAATCTATTGTTTGAATCCTTGAATTGTTAAAGTTTTTTGTAAAATGTTCCTTTTTAAGATTTTCATTGATATCTTGAAATTCTACTTAAAAAAATTATTGTTTGATATCTGAAACACGCGTTTTCAAAATGTTAAATATCATTCTTAGTTTTTAAATGTTTTCTCAAAGTCTATTTATATAGCACAACATATTTTAAAATAGTTCTCTTGGAAATACACAAAATAGGTTGTGTGATTATGTTTATATATTACAACATTTTTTATAATATTAATGTAAACTCATTTAATAATGTCAGCCAAATTATATACGATTCAGTTACACAGTATTAAAAAAGCCCAGCAGTTAATTCAATTAATATATAGATTATATTTTTTGAACAAACAATTCACGACTCTAAAGCGCAGCCAGATCTAGCAAAGCAATTGTATAAAACAATTTAATATAGGACTGAAATCTAAAAAGGGAAACTTATAGTGTATTTTTATATTACAAATATTGAACTTTCGAAAAAGCACCTTTTTCAAAAAGTTGAACCACTGATTCATGTATTACACGAAAAGCAAATGATTTATTGAAATCAGTGTCTTGTTTCGATCGATCCAATCGTTAAAAGTCCCTGTTTTACGTTGTCTTAAATCAATACACATACTTAAACGGGTTTCACATAGTTTTATTATGCTCGTGTATATGATTTTATGTGCTCAACATTTATAAATTTAGTAATTAATTCATGCTTTCATCAAGTATTTGAAACGTTTGAAATAGTTAAACATACTTAAATTATTTAATTAACAAATATATTAATATATTATTATATAGTATAGCTTATATATTTAATTATAAAATTATATAAATGCATAAGCATAGTGATGAACAATTTTTATAATAAAATATATATATTTAATTTAATAATATTTTGATATTAAAACTGTCTTTTTGTTTTAATGCATTAATACCTTCAGAGATATAAACAGTAACCAATTTGAAGTAACTGCTTTGAACTAATTTCACGGTTTGTGTTTAGCAGTGGTTACGATTCCGACAACGGAATCTTAAATGATTTGGGTAGGATTCCGGCACTCTTTGTTTATATATTTACTCTTTATTGTAAAATTATAATATTTCTTGTGCATGAACATTTGCAAATGTTATTTATTTTATGTAATTTAATAACTTATTTTGTGGTACATTTATATTTTATTACTATTTTTTAGTAGTAAACTTTGGCTTTAGCAATTATGTAACATACTAAAATAATTCACAAAATTGTTTTCCCTAAAAGTAGATTTTCCTATCATGGCCCTAAAATTATAAAACTATAAGTATAGGCATAGCCATAGGCATAGTCGGCAGATTAATAATTTAATAATATACTTTTAGAATTTAGATGAATTAGAAATTTAACTGTAAACCAAAGCTTGAATTACCTATATCTAATAATAAAAAATGTTTATATAATGATAAATTAAAAAATTTAAACAATCTACTTATGTTTAAAATCAAGTTATAATATATTAATGCATTTTTAATTGATCAAAAGTAATAAATTTACATGTCATAGCATTTAAACTAGTACCAGACTCCTATCCAAATTATTTAAGATTCTGGTACCAGAACCATAACCATTGTATTTGTGATTATAGGGAGCTTATTTCATCCATTATATATTATTTGTATATTATTATTACGTATTTTAAGCATTAGGCTAAAGCCTAAGTTGCAACCTATTAGATGCCCAATTTTTAAAAATAAATTACCATGTAAATATACAGTTCTGTGAAGCTATGTCAGGAGATAAAATCTGGCATGAGTTTTATGGAATGAACTGTGAGAGGCCAATTTCTAAAAGCATTGAAAAAAATTACTGTCTTGACTCTTGTTGATATTGTGAAATGAATCACTGGGGAAAAAAAGTTTGGATTCAGAAACATAAGAACATATTATAGGTATTAAGTCACATAGAAAAATTAAATTTTCTATTTGGATTGCTCTTTTTATTAACAGACTTTGAGAGGAAACCCCATTTAACCTTTTCTGAGACAAATCCAATAAAATATCTGTTGAAAATGGTATAGAGGGACCCAAGCTACCATGAAAGTGAAAAGTACCTAAATTATTTTTAAATCAGTACCATTGATAGCCATTTAATAAAGATGTGAAGGCATCATACAGGCAGCTTTGTTTTCAAGTGTTAGACTTACAGTATCTTGTATAAAAGCTTGTTGCTACCAAAAGATGTAAAAAGTCTGGAAACACCCAAAAAAAATGCTTCTATGTACTAATAACAAAACATATAAAGAAGATCTGCAATATGTTATAACTTTTTATTAAAAAGAAATAAGACTTTGTTATAAAGATACTTTGTCTACCCAGCTCTAACTGTTGTTTCTCTGTTCAAGTATGAAAAGTTGTTTGATATTCATGTCTCAAAAAGATTTTTAGTTCACTAGCAGTGCTTAAAAATTTATTTTAAATGAAGTTTTGATTTTATGAAAGCTTCTAATCTGTATCCCAGCCATAAATACAATCTCAAAAAAATTGTTCTTCCCTATGTGACAAAATAAATCATATTTGTGAGGAATGATAGGATAAGAAAGGCTCAACCACATCATTATTTTGTGTCAGATAATGTGTAAAACAGTCTAATTAGCAATATTTCTGTTTTATAAACCCTGATTATGTAACTTTTTCATACCCAATTAAAGTTCTGAAAACATAGGATAATGAAAATGTTACCTTTCTATCAAAAAAACATCTACAAAATTCCACAATCCATGCTTTAGGAATCCACTTCATAGTAATCATTGTTTTAACTGATCTTTTTCCACATTCTGTGTTTAAGCAATTTATGTAATCCAGAATTTATGTAACAGTAGGGACTTCTGACTATGTGGTTGAATTAAAAGTTTAATTAATAGGAAATTTTTTAGTTCAATATGTAAATAAATTATTAGTTGTATTATTTATTTGATTTAGCACTTGAATTTCAAGTTCAATCTAAGTATGAATTTGCAATTAAATTGGCTATAAAGGTTATATATGTAAATAATATTTAATAAAGCAAAACATGTATCCCATAAATAAGTGATATGTTTTTATTTTTAATGTAAAAATTTAAGTACATTATAGACCTTTTTGCATGCCAAATACAAAAGGTTTCCTAATTTTATAACACTTAAATCTTTCGATAATATATTCATATTCATTTTACTGATTTTTTAATTATATTTATCAGGGGTACCTGATCCAGACCCCCTACTTTTCCTCAAATATTGTTTTGTAGGTTTATTGGAGGGGTGTATATTTATTATGGAAGGGAATTCAATTTTATTTAGTAAACTGTAGACACCCTTATTTTGAAATACTTATTTGAAATACTTATTTGAAATATTTTAGATATTGGTATGATAGTAATTTTTTGTTAATGCTTAGACTGGATGCAACTTAAATGGTTCATTTAGTCACATTAACCAAAAGCAGTTAATATAGTTAACATAGCTAATATGAGAAGGTTAGACTTGTGTATTTATGGTTATATTTGTGTAAAAAATGTCTAACTTAACCATCTTTATAATGTATTTTATTAGAAACAATATGAGTCAAATTTTTATAATTTTCAAATAGTGTTATTCTATAATTACTTATAATGTTTATAAATTATTTATGTACATTTTAATCCATTAATTTTATATACATTTTATTGTTATATTTTAATTATTTTCAAATATACAAGATCAATCAGAAGACACTTTTTTTATTTTTACGCTAAATATGTGTATATTTATTTATATTATCCTAAATTAAAACATTTTAATTATATTGTTAAAATTATATTTAAACTGTATTTTAAGGAATATTATTTATACTTAATGAATTTTAATATTAAAAATAATAATTTTTGTGCTTAATTTTCTGTTTAATTATGTTAGCATATCATTTTGGTTTATATGATTTTATTATAGATGGAGTGAGATAGCCCAGTTGGTTAAGGCGCTGGTGACTAAGTGTGAAGGTAGCGGGTTTGAATCCCAGCAGTGTACCTTATCTCTCCCTGGCAGACAGCTGTGTTTGTCGAGTGTTTAGCAACTATTCTGAGTTTGTTCAGAATGCCCAAATTGTAAATTGTCACCAAAATGTTGTAAGAATTATAAAGCCATAAAAAAAATAAAAAAATAATCTCTGATAATACCTGATGCTGATTCCATGTAGCCTAATGCTGATGCCATGTACATGCAACAAAAACTAATTCTGGTTCTGAGTAATGATAGGTAACTGGGATGAAACTTACTGTTGTAAAATCTGTTTTTATTCAGTGATATATTGGCATCAGGTTTTATTATATTCAATCTGCATCAGGTCTTATCTAAAATTTTATTAGTAATTAATAACAGTTTTATCAATTTATTCAATTACATTTTTTCTCTTTGTTTCTCTCTTATTTTCCGTTTTTATGTTAAAAACAAAAGTTTGTATAAAGTGAAATAATTATATTTAAGTATATTTATATCTGACCAGAAATATAAAATGTTATGGATTCAAAAATATTGAATAATAGTATCCAATACAAACATTTGGTTAAATATTTAACATTTTAATATCATAGAGTATGTCTAAAAATCAAAAGTAATTTATGAAGTTTTGATTTCTATTTATTTTACCTGTCTTTTGATGAAACATTTCAATTTAATGTATGTATTATTTTTATATAATAAATATATTATTTTCAAATAATATAATATTTTATTATATTGCATTATGAATTGTCTATGGCACTATCTGATATTAGTTCAATTTAATCTTTTGCAAGTGTTACATGTCACTTATAGTATGAGAGCCAGGAAATATTTATTTAACAATCACACTACAAAGATTTGATGGTCATAAGTGATGCATCATGCCTGCAGCATCTCAGTAAGGTTGGTCTTAAGTTGCAGCTATGTAGCTTAAGAGCCAGAGGGTTGGCCTGAAAATGTTCAAATTTTAATTTATTTTAAATCGACACATATCATGCTGATAGATTATATATTGAAACTCTAACTTCAGACCAGCCCTAAAATCGTCCAATTTGAGTTTTATTTATAATTCAAGTAGTACAGCTGCTTTTTTCGTAAATTGATAGCTAAGACTATCATTTATCAGAATATATACTTAAGTTGTCGATATTCCGTAGCCTTCCTAACTTAAGAAGTGATCTTATGGATCAAGGTCATATCATATGTTGAAAAGTCTATTTATTTACAATTCATGTAGTATGTTGCTTTTACCATGAATCGTTAGCAAATCTCAGTCTGGCTGGGAAATTGTTGGTCATAGAGCCAATACCCGTCGTTCTGCTAGTTAAATCGCAATGGTGTTGGACTCTGTGGAGATGGCGTTGAACTCAATTGCAATGGTGATGGACTCAGTGGAGATGTCGTTGTTCTCAATGGTGTTGGACTCAGTGGAGGTGTCGTTGTTCTCAATGGTGTTGGACTTAGTGGAGATGTCGTTGTTCTCAATGGTGTTGGACTATGTAGAGATGGCGTTGAGCTCAATGAATGGATATTTAGAATTTACTTTAAATTATTTGGTTGTGATTGTACGCAACAATGGCTAAAATTGGCACAATATAATGCGAGTGCCTTATTATTATTTTATCATAGTATTAGGCATTAATAAAAACATTATTCTGTACACATAAACGCAGGGAGTATGAAAAGTGTTGAATTGTTGAGTCATGTCTCTATCCAGCATCAAATCAAATTATTTTGTTACTGTGTATTTTAGTCAGTTTACTTTTTCACATTATACTATAATAATAATAGCAGTATACTTATTTAACGAAACTATTTAAATGGTAATAATTATCATTTACAAAGAAACAAAGTTTGTTGCACCGAGCGTTGTGGTTTTGATTCTGGCTGTGTATTTTGAAAAGGATAGCCTCTTTCAGAATTGGAAAACTTGATTACAAATTCAGTACTGGTTTTAACTTTGCTTTTTGAACTAAAAGAAATGACTTGTGAAAATCTATGTGAAAGCCACTTTACTAAACTTTTATTAATATTTTGATATTTCATATTTTGATTGACAATTTTCAAAGTTCTGTACGAACAGATGTACATTTAAATTGCTCATAATGTAAATATATCTAATAATATATACTGGTAATCTTTATTATTGGATTAATTGATTTCATACAAATGAAGTCTCGTAATCATAATTTTATTTATGCAACTAAGTGTGACCTACAGTTTAGTCTAATTCTGCTTTGAGTGTATTGGAATGTATTGCTGCAGTTAATTTGCCGTATAAACAATAGTCACCTTCCTTATTTATTTGCTATTGAGTTGTATCAATTGAATTAGTGGGTGTTTTAAAGAAGTGCCGATCAGAACGCGCGTGGATTCATATTCATTTAAATTGGTTGGTAATTGGTTTTCTATTAATGTTGTAAGATATTTATGCTATATTGTATAGATGTTGTATGCTGACAATATAGGTACTTATTTGTATTTTTATATAGTGTGTAAAATGATTTGTTTTTTGTTTAATTAAGTACTATTTGATGCTGTCGTTTAGTACATTTGTCATGCTGGTTAAACCTAACAGAGATACACGCGGTTATCACAATTAATAAAACAACGTATTTGATCTCTATTGGAACATATATTTTCTCTCTTAATAACAGCTATCATTTCTTCTTACTCAATTTTTTTCCCGTGATTTGAGCAATGTTCTCTTATAATTTCTTTTACAATCCATATGAGTATATAACGAGATTATCCTATTTTCCTCTCCATCATTCCAGCCGATAATTCAGCTCCAAATCGGTAAGGATGCTGGCGTTTTTCGGCAAATTATTCAGTAACCTGAAGATTTCTCATCCTGAGATCAAGGCAGCGACAAACGCAGCTGTAAGGAAGAACATCAATCCTGACGGTATCTGGGAGTCGTCGATTGTGGTGATGGGGGAGGGCCAATTTGGAATGGTGTACAAGGTGATAAGGGAGCAAGTCTTGCACCTGGATTAGTAGTACAACTCGTACAACATAGAATTTTTATATAACTCACAAATGTTAAAATTGTGACATACCAAGCGTTGGTTTAGTTGACGCCTGATGTTCCGTGATTCTAAGCGTAAAATAAAACGCTCTTAATTTTTAAACAAATCGTCAGAATTATTGATTTTCATAACGCTTGCCTGGCGATAAGGCTTATAAGTATGTTTATATATACCGATCGCCAGAAAATGTTAACTACATAGCCAATCAAAATGTGCCTCGGAAAACTCTACAATCGATTGCACATATTCAATTTTGATTGGTTAATAGGCAAATTCATAGATGGGAATCTTCCGGAAAATTCCGGAATTCTGAGATTTTTAGATGAAAAAATAGAATTGAATTCTTTTATG